>APFE030917964.1:129719-163833 GCA_000404065.3 Pinus taeda
GGAATTGTTTGTGTCCGCACTGAGAATTTACCTGAACCATACAGCGTGAACTTGAGTCATTGCATGTTATGGGAGCACAAAGAAATTGGCCTCATGTATGTGCAGGTATGGCTCTTGAACTTCCGCCAATTTGTTTTAGTTATAATGAACATCTGTATTCCTATCATAACACTAACCACTCTCAACATTGGCAACATGGGAACCACTATCAGTATGGACAACCCTCCCAATCTTGGAAACAAGGTTGTAGAGGGCCAAACCATTCACGTCATTCCTATCCTGCACCTGTGTAATCATATCCTCCTACATATGCACCTTACCCAATGTCACAACCATCATTACCCTAGTTAAGTCAACCTATGCCACAATTACCTTTACCTCCACCTTTTCGACCACCTCAACTTCCTTCTCAACTAATACCAAATCCCAATAACAAAGCAGTACAAATGATCCATTCCATGAACTTGCTTCTTCCACCTAGTTATTAGTCCATGCCGGTTGGTGTCAATGACCTCCAATTGAGATTGAGGAAGGTAGTAACCTCAAAAAAACAAAAACAACCCATGGTGATTATTGAAGAGAAAGGAAAGGAGGAAAATCCTAGCCATTTTGGGAAAAATGTCACCATTCAACCCATCCACGTACCTTTTGAGCCTTTTCCATCTTCTCCAAACTGAACTCCCTACCCAAAGAGCCTACTTATGGAGAAGAATGACCCCATTCCCAAGTCTAGTCTAACTTTTGAGCTTCGGAATATTTTTATAAAGGTCCCTTTTCTCCAAGCTATAAAAGAGATCCTCATCTATACCAAAATAATTAGGGAACTATATATCAAGAAGCTAGGAAGGAAAAGAGTAGAACTCCAAACTATTCAATTTGTTGGAAGAGTAGAAAAGTTGATGATAGGGTGTGTGCAAATGGAAAAATACACCAACCCTGGAAACTTTGTTGTCTCTGTTCAAATAGGTGGTGTCCTTGTCTCAAATGTGCTTATAGACCTAGGGGCAACCATTAATGTTATGGCCAAGCAAACCATGGATCAATGTCGGTTGGTCCATATTCATCCTACTCCCACTATGCTGGAATTGGCAGACATATCTAAGATCAAGCTGGAAGGAGTGTTGGACGATATGATTGTTTCGATATATTCTCAAGAATATCCCACATAATTCATTTTGCTTCAGCCAAAGAATCCCATGGGAGGACATCCCTTGATATTGGGATGACCATGGCTTTCTATGGCCGATGCTTACAATGGATGTCGTTCTGGTGACATGTACATTTCACATGGGGACTCTAGGAAGAAAGTCACCTTATATCCACTTACTAGATCTATCCAAGAGCTTTGAGATAACTTATGGCTAGATTATAGTAGTGATGAGTAGAATCAGTTAGTTTCTATGATACACCATCATATTGAGTTAACTCAGGAGGGTGAGATACGAGACTTCCTAAATAAACTATACACTATGCCAAATTTTGAATCGTTGTGTCAGATCTTTAGTCTGGATTTTCAGGAAAGTCACGATCGCAAACCTTACTCACTGCCATCTCTAGCAGCACCTCTTTGCACTCTTGAACCTGAAACCACTCTAGTTGAAATTAGTCTTGACAAATCTTTACATATCAGTTTAGCCTTGGGTTCCTATCAAGAAGAGAAACTTGTTAGATTGTTGCGAGACCATCTTCATTCCTTTTCATGGGGCTACAAAGACATGAAAGGCATCCCTCCTGAAACTTGTACTCATCACATTTATATTCAGGAAGGAGCCCGACTTGTTCGAAAAGCCCAAAGGCGTATCAACCTATCTCTAAGAGATGTTGTGAAGGACGAATTACAAAAACTCTTAGATGTTGATTTTATTTATCCTATTTCTAATAGCCAGTGGGTCTCTCCATTGGTGTTGGTCTCGAAGAAAGATGGGAGATGGTACATTTGCATTGATTATATAGAACTAAATAAGGCCACTCTCACGGATAACTTTCCCCTTCCTTTCATAAATCAAGTGCTTGATACCCTTGCAGGTAGAAAGTACTTTTTGTTTTTAAATGGCATTCACTGTTACAACCAAATACAGATCGCACTAGAGGATCAAGACAAGACCACCTTTACATGCCCATGGGGGGCATTTTCTTACCGAGTGCTTCCATTTAGGATATGTAATGGCCAAGCTACCTTTCACAGGACAATTTTGGCCATTTTTGCTAACCTTGAGTGTGTGGAAATCTATATGGAAGAATTTTCTGTGTTTGGTGATTCATTTCAGGAAGCCCTAAAAAATCTAGAAAAAGTACTTTTTCGTTGCCAAGAAGATTATCCTTCCTTGAGTGATAAAAAGTGTAGATTAATGTGCAAGGCTATTACACATCATTTTTTCCCTGTCCCTATCCCTGTACTCCCATTCCTAGATCCTAGAGGACCTCTACAGTGAACCACATGTGTTTTCCTATCATGGAGAACACGTCTTTACATCCCTCTTCATCTGTAGAACAATTCCTTCTTACATCATTTCCTAAGAATATTCCTTCAAACTCAGTTTTAAAGGCTGATGTTATCCCTTAGTTTCTTCCCCACGCCAATTTGTAGAGCTTAACACTAATCCTAGCACCAATCAGTGCTGGTATCCATCCATTACTCGTGTTGATCCTATTTTGGAAAGTTTTTAAAAAAGGAGTCAAATTTTCTAGGCCTGGAAGCTTCATGAATGAAAGTATGGTAAATGGTTAGTCGAGATAGAGCCAAGAGAGACTGTTTGGGCTCCTTTCCCCTATTAAAATGGGACAAAACAAAAGGGATAAGACCTCTCCCATCATAAGAGGATCCATGTCCCATATCTCAAGCTCTATAAACTTCTCCTCTTCCAAACTCATCTAGCTAATGAAAGGGCTGGAATAATCTGCAAAATCTTGATAGCCAAAACAACTCTTGATAGCCTTAGCCTTCTATTTTGTGTTTGTAAGGGGAGAATAAGCTTGTATTTTGTTTGGTTTGGAGAAAAGAGGACGAATCCTTAAACTTCCATTGTTTGAGGTGAATCATGAGATGCTAACAGTGGTGCTAGAACCCGAACATGTTGAAGGAAACCTTCAACACTAAGGGAAAGGTTGTACTTTCCTTTTTGTCATAATAATACAACTGATATTTTGTTTCCTATATCAATTGTAGATGATATTTGGTAGCTTAAGACTCCTTAGCCTCTTAAGTAGGTTGAATCTATTATATGCTATCATGTGTGCTTTGGGTTCTTATCTATTTGTCCCAGGTTCTTGATTAACATTAAGGATTTGATCGCTGGAGCAAAAACACAAGTTCATCAAACAAGGATTAGCAATAAAAGATGTAGGATCTTATCAACTCTCAATATAAGGGAACTTATGTCAGATTGTCTTGTTTGTGGCTATATCCTCTCCCTTGGGCTAGAGGGATTTTCTCTGTCCAGAGAGAGAATCTTCCCACTCCACAAATTGGTGACTCCATTGGGAATCCATCCATCTCTTTCGATTGTTTTTTATTTCATGATTTGTGAAGACTTTTCTCGTATCACTCTTTATCTTTTGTAATCCATGCTTTACGTTATCTACTGCCTTGATTCTCAAATTTAGAGTGACAAGTATGGTTTTGGTTTCTAGAATTTTTTTGTTTTTCTTTGAATACCTTGATCAAATCTACTATTTTGCTAACAATAGTGCCGACTAGCATGAATTCCTCTTGAACAGTCATGCCACAACCCCTTATTGTGCTTGTTTCTAGTTAGACAGTCGCACCGATTCCTATAGGTTAAAATAAGGGTTTCTCTTAAACCATTGTTAGTGTGTCTTGTCCTCATATATTTTGTTTCTTGGCTTGTTTGCCTTTATTATCCCTGGCTAGGATGCTTTGTTAGCTTGATTGGTTTGAGATTGCATTACTTGACTTGTTGAGTTTTCAGATGGTTTGTGTTCCTAGGACATCTAGGTCTTTGTCCATTCATTTTATTATCTTATCATCAAGTCAAGTTGTTGATTTGCTACTTCATGCATTTCATGTTTTAGTCCTTGCATCTATATTTCTTTGTTTTCAATTGAACAAGTGAAAAAGTTTTGTTTTCTCTTCTCTTGTTGAATGTCTCTTTTTTTATCATAGATTACATTACTTAACTTGATCTGATTGAATCTTTGCATATTTGTTTTGAAACGATTTATTTTCATCATGCTTGGCATATTATTGATGGTTAGTCATTTGAAAATTTTCATTGAAATGTTTATGTGAAAGATCCATTCTAGCATTCCATTGAAGAAAATACATCATTCTAGTTTGTTTAATTGATATGTTCCATTGAGTAGCATCATTGAAAGCTAGAGTTACATCATCATGAGCATTTGAAATAAAATAAACTTGTTTTACTGTTACAAGGACTAGTTGAAGTGCATCTCATAGGAAGAGGAGGAAGTGGAAAAGAATTTTCATTGTTTTGTTCTGAGAAGAAAAGTAGTGAAGAGTCATATTACTTTTAGTTGATTGTTTGTTGCATTGATTTTTTTCTTTTATCTCAATTAGTGTAAGAATTCACTGAATTGAAAGGGTTTTGTCTCATATAGCTACACATAAGTGTTTTTCAGGTGACATCGAAAAGGCCTAAAAACTAAGACTTAATTTCAAGATAAACCTTTAAAATATATTCAATTAGCCTAAGGCACATTTGAAACTAAACACTTACATCTAGAGGTCTAGGATAGATATGTGTTTTGACGTCTTTAAAAATAGCAGTTGTTGTTTGCTTTGGAATTAGGCAATGCTAGTACAGACTTGTGCTCCCCATACCATCGCATATATAAAGGGAGACCCCACTAGGTTTGCAATCCTTTATCCATAAGAAGTCGAGTCTGCTGCCTTGTAAACATGATACACTGAACACAACATTCGGGGAGATTGCCTGCTCCTACTTTTCAATTAGCCAGGAGGTATTCTGTAGTTCACGATTACTTGGTAATCCCCTTTTCCTAGATTATCTTGAGAAATTATTTTGGTATTTTTGACTCTTTAAATTTAAAATATCACCAAGCACTCGTCCTCTCAAGCTCGTTCAAACTGAAAGTGACTAGTGTCATCTTTTCCTTATTCTCAACTCTTACAACATGAAAAGGCATCAATGTGTTTCAGCGTCTTAATTTTTTTCTTGCCCACGATCACATCACATTCTTGATAGTTTTATTTTGGACCACATTGTGCGTATATCCTTAATATATTTTAAAGAAGCCTTGAAATTAATATCTCTTCTCTTTTTGTGTGAGACAAAGTCATCGTGGCTGAACCATCAGGTTTGCCTTGTTCCTCTTCCTCCCCTTCATCTAGAAGTTCATCTGAAGAAGCTTTCCCTGAACTTCTCCAGTCACTTTAGGATCAAGGTGTTGAACTTGGGATTGTTATGAGTATTCAACCTTTGTCATTTCGTCTGCCTTCGTCAGATACTGCATCACCTTACGAATCTGGCCTAGAATCCTCTGATAATCCTATCCAGACTCCCGAGAATCTGCAGGCTTCTGAAAGCCTGCAAAGACTAGTTGCTTATCCACCAAATCCTTTTGTGATATCTCCTAAAAATCCTTACAGTCCATATTATCATCCTAGTGGTACTTTGGAGTTGTCTCCTCACTCATCTTCATCTTGTTGCCAGTTGATTTCTATGGAACCAGAAGGAAAAATCCCAGTCTCCTCGCTGAGTCAGTTAGAAGTTTCTTCTACTCACACTCCTCACGTGGGTGATGATCAGGGATATGAATTCCCTCAAGAAGGCTTCCCTTTTACGGGAAGATTCCTTTCCCTCTCTTATCCTGAGTTTAGTGAGCCCATATTTCCACATGGTTATACTTGAGCTCTAGCTCAATTGGTTTTAGGAACTTTTAGTGCCTCGACGTTATATGAGGACCCCATTTGGTCTTATGACGCTATGCCTACCTTGGGTTTGTTCGTTCACAACATGACCTCTCTAGCGATTATACAAACTGCAATCACTTTAGTTTCAGTTCAACCTACCATTCTATCTCAACCTATTTCGTTGTTTTGACTGACTCTCCCGGTCAAACCGTCTACCTCAAGTCAGGTCTCAGTGAGTTCTTCTACCCCTCCAGTGAGTGGACAGATTGTGCCACAACCTGGGGGGGAAGATCCAAATATTCCTCTTATGTCAGGCCAAACCAATGTGAGTGGATCACAAACTCAAATGGTTGGAATGAATCAACCTTTTTACGGTGCTATTCGTAACCCTGTTGATCCATCCAAGTCAAGTAACATCCAATACCAGCAACCATACATGGCTCAAATTCCATTCCAATCAGCTTCTGTTTCATATGGCTTGCAAGCCTTGGTTACACTTCGTTACATTCCTCAAGTTGGACCTTATGTTCATCCTAGTCATCCTGCCATGCCTAGTGGATATGGCCAGATCCAATTCAGGAACTATCAATGCCTTCCGAGTATAACTCTAGGAATTGTCCAACTACCCTTGCAGCAACAAGGGCAACCTTCACAGTAGTAAGGGAAAGCATTGCAATAGCAAGGAAAACTGCTACAACCACAAGGGAAACATTTCCAATAGTTATAGAAACCTTTGCAGCCACAAAAATAGTTTGTTCAGCAATCCTCCCAACCATTATCCTCGCAAGGCCAGCCTTTGTCGCAGCAAGGGCAACCTTTATAGCCACAAAGTCAGCCTCTGTAGCAATAAAGCCAACCTTTGCAACAACCACAAGGCCAGCCTTTGTTGTAGTAGGTTGTATATGCATATCAGCAAGGTCAACCTATTCAAGGCGAAGGTCAACGTCAACTCCTGCTGCAACAGGTTCAAAATCGTTATGTCCATGGTTAGTAGGTTCAAAATCCTTACATCCAAGGTCAACAACCTCAACAACCTTTTAAACCATATGCCCATCAGTAGCCTATGACAGGATAGCATCAAATATACCCATGATAGAATCCTCCCTACAGGCAAGGTAACCTTCAGTGGGGGCAAAATAAGATTACATATGGACAAAATACTCCACTATGGGGGAAAAATCCTTACCAAAAAGGACGGGTTCTGCAGTTTGGGTCTACTCAAAGGCCCTACATGCCTTTTAACATGTAATTACCTTTCTTGGCCACGTTGGAACTATCATATGTTTCAAGGCTCACCAATGATCATATCCTTCATTCTCCTTATTGGCCTCTAGTTCCAACGAAGGCTTTGAGGGATTGCCCCAAATTTGAGGGAAAAGCGAAGGAGGATCCACAATCCCACTTGATGACATATCACCTCTGGTGCTCCTCCAATTCGTACGTCAATGATTCTATCTGTCTCCAACTTTTTCAAAGAACTCTCACATTGGTTGCAGCAAAATGGTACATCGAATTGCCTCAAGGTACCTATGGTGACTTCAACTCTCTCGCTATGGCTTTCCTCACTCATTTCTAGCTACTAATTCACTATGAAATTGGCACCTATCTGGTTATGTCACTTAAGCAAGACACCGCAACCCATATCTCCAATCATATCCATGAATGGAGACGACAACATCGCTTGATCAAATTTGAAATTATTGATTAGTTGCTGATAGAATGGTTCACAAAATAATTCCTCGACCCAATTACTAGGGACATAGCTATGGGTGGGTGTGTTGCTAAGGAGAAAGCCATCGCTCGTGCCTAGTATTTAGATCTAGTCTACTCACAATCTGGCACATTATATGATATTTTACCCAATGCTCTAAGAACATCATCAGATTTGACAGCATCGAAGTCTCCGAATAAATCACCTATTGATGGAGTGATGGTTTCATGTCTTAGACTCCCATGAAATCTTCTTCAAAGCAGAAATCGGTCTTGAACACTGGTTCCAATGATCCCTATAGAAATTCATCTTGTCCTGGTAATACCTCTGAGGTTCATGTTATCTAGCCTACCGCAGCAGACAAAACCTCTAAGAGTAAAAATAAGGGAAAAGGCAAGGCCAAAGCTGATGCCCTGAAATAGGGCCCTCCTAAATGTTCTATTGGCAATGATTCTCAAAGAAAGCTGAAGTATCATTGTCTCATCTTTGAGGAGGATTATTACACTAAGGATTGTCCATGGATGATATGAAGTTAGTTGCTTTCTAAAAGGGATCTTGGCTATCTTAAAAGAACCCTTTCCATCCCAGTAGACCCAAATGATATGAAGTTAGTTGCTTGCTAAAAGGGATCTTGGCTATCTTAAAAGAACCCTTTCCATCCCAGTAGACCAACTTCAGTCTTCTACTTTCGTAGGTGCCCAAATGTTTATGATGAATACGCCTATAAATGGGGCTACCAAATCTAAATATTATACAACCCCTCTTCCGATGGTAGGGAAAGAGAAATAAGGTACCCCTTCCTCCTCTATCCCATCTACCTCCAGTACTCTCCATATAGAGCGACCTAGTCCTGATTCCGCTGTCCGACCACCCTCTCGAGGTGTGCTGCGAAAGTCCTCGTATAATCTGAATGCTCAAGCTGCTCAACACTACAACATTGTTGAGGATTTAGCTCAAGCGCCATCAGCCATGTATGCTCTTGAGGTTCTTCAAAGCTATCACTCTCAGTGGAAAGAATTAATGTTGGCCATTGGAGGTGTTGATCCATTTAATTCCAACCTCATTTGCTTTGATATGGAAAACCATGTTCCACGCTCACCCCATCAGATTTCCTTTCTCATTTAGGTGATAATTAATGAAAAAAAATTCACATGACCATCATTGATGAAGGTGCTTCCATCTGCATCATGTCTGTGTCTTGTTGGAAGGCGATTGATTCTCCTACCCTAAACCAATCGCCTAACATGTTGGAAGCCTTTGATGGACGTGATTCTTGACCATTTGGTGTCCTTCCTAATCTTGCCATTACCTTGGAAGGTAAGACAGTTAATTTTGAAGTAGAAATTGTTGATGCAAATATTAACTATAATCTTCTACTCGGGCAAAGTTGGACCCATGCTATGCATTGTGTAGCCTCCTCTATTTTCCATGTACTCCATTTTGCTCATCAAGGGAAAATCGTCATGGTCGACCAATTGTCTTTCTTTGCCTCTTCCTCCTCTGATGGAAATGTTCCTTACGTGAAGCATACAGGTGCTCCATATGAGAGTGTTGGGGCTGGACTTTTCAAATATCCCACCTTAATGGGTATTTTTCCTCTCCCACCTCCGAATTTTTCCTTAGTCAACATGATCTCTGTTAAGTCTGATCCTTGAGTCACTCCCCCTCTTGATCAAGTTGATTCATGGGGTGATGTCATGCCATTAAGCCTTTCCAAGATTAATTATGTGGAGATTGTTTTTACTTTGGCCTCGATATCTACTAATCACATTGATTTGAGTACATCTCTTGATGTGTATTCTCAATCTCCTTGGCTTGGTTCTTCAAATTCTTCTGATCCCTTAATCGAGACATATCCTATTAATAAAAGTATCATGGAAATTATGTCTCTTGAGGAAGAACCTTGGAATGATACTTATCATCGTTCCTCATTCTTACCTGGACCGAAAGTCATGTCTACCTGTCTTGAGAAGTTATCTTCTCATTTCTCGACCCAACCACTTCATATGCCTATCATGATCCATGAAGTCTGTTTGGAAGGGAAGATGGTTAATATTATCCAAACAATGCCTATTGCATTTCTGTTAAACCTAGTATTGTTGAACACATTCATATTGGGGTAACTTGTTCTCCTGATGAGATCAAGCTTTATACTCTCCTGTTTTGAGAGGTTCGAGATATTTTTGCATGGTCGTATGAAGAAATTCCCAATATTGACCCAAGTATAGTCGTGCATGAAATTCCGACTTATCCTAACGCAAAGCTCGTTAGTCAGTGGCTTTGTCTTTTGCACCCTAGAAAAGTAGTCGCCATCAAGGGAGAGGTTGAAAAGCTTCTTAAAGTTGGACTTATTTGTCCTATACCTCTAACAGATTGGGTGTCCAAGATCATACTAGTGATTAAGAAACAAGACACCATTTGTGTTTTTGTTGATTACCATGACATTAATCTTTCTTGTCCAAAAGATAATTATCCCACTCCTTTTATAGACTAGATTATAGATGAATGTTCTGTGAGTGAGATTTTCTCCTTTAAGGACAGTTTTTTTGGTTATAACCAAATAAAAATTTCACAAACTGATCAACACAAGACTATTTTTATTTGTCTGTGGAGGACCTTTTCATATAAAAAGCTCCCTTTTGGCCTTACAAACGTTAGGGCTAATTTCCAACAATTTTTCATGACATTAAAAACATCGTTTAGCCTTATTTGGATTATCTTCTTGCTCATTCATGTAAGCACCATGACCATCTCAATCACCTTCGACAAATATTTCTTTGTTGTAGACACTATAACATTCAGCTTAACTCACGTAAGTGTGTCTTCTACATTGAATTTGCACGACTTCTCGATTTTATTGTTTTGAAGGATGGTATTCATCTTGATCCTCTCAAAGTCAAGGTTATTGTTAATCTACCCCTCCCTCTTCGGTACATGAATTACAGAGTTTACAAGGGAAAGTGAATTTCCTTCCTCACTTTGTGCCTAACTATGCTGAGCTAACTTCAGGGTTCACTCAGTTACTTAATCAAGGAACTCCATTTATTTGGGATGAGACTACCCAAAAGTCTTTTGATGACTTGAAATCTGTCCTCATTAATGCTCTTTCATTGCACCCTCCAAACTATCATCGTGATTATTTCCTCTATCTAGCTGCAGCTTCTAGCAGTATTACTATGGTACTAGTGCAAGACAATGACGAAGGTCATGAACATGTCATTTATTACCTTAGCTAAAATATCCTCAATATTGGGACCCGTTATTCTCATGGCGAGAAATTGGCTTTGGCTGTTGTTCAGGTTGTTCAACGCTTTCGGCATTATATTCTCCTTTGCACTACAACTGTGATTTTCGATTACAACCCCATGACTTATATTCTAACTCGTTAGTTTCTTGGGGGAAAATATTCCAAGTGGATTTTTATCCTCTGGGAATTTTATTTTGTATTCAGTACTTCCAAATGGAAGAAATCACTTGTATTTGCTAAGTTGATTTCTCTTTTCCCTCTGCTTCTCTACCTACTAGTGCTAATGAGCAGCTCCCCAATGAGACTCTCTTTCTGATTATCACTCTCGATCATTGGTACGGCGATATCATTGTGTATCTCCAAACTTCTAGCTTCTCGTTTATGCTGTCCAAGGATGATCATTGACGCATTTTGCATCAATCCCAACCTTACCGCATCATTGGGGATACTTTATACCTTGTTGGTGTTGATTCGATTCTTCACCGATGTTTAACTCTTAATGAGGCTGAAAGAGTCTTAAATGACCGCCATTCTAGTGCATGTGGTGGTCATTTGTCTAGCTACGCCACTACTCAAAAGGTCCTCCGCGTTGGCTGTTTATGGCCCTCCATCTTTAAAGCTTACATTCTTGCTATCCGCAAATTCCACGAGTGCCATAATTATCAGTGGAAATGCACACCCCACCCGCTCACCTTCACCCTGTTATTATAGTTGGTCCCTTTGCCAAATGGGGCATTGATTTTATGACATGTGACCCTCGTTCGACCGGGGGGCATGGTTATATTATCATTGTCATGGATTACTTCACCAAATGGGCTGAAGCGATGCCTACATATTCAACTGATGGTAAAACGGCTGCACAATTTGTCTTCAATCATGTTATTTCTAGGTTTGGAGTGCCTCGAACCATTGTCACAGACCATGGATCCCATTTTTGCAATTATATGATGGCTGAGATGACTTATAAATTAGGCCTACATCACTACAGCTCAACTCCATATTACCCTCAGGCCAACAGCCAAGTTGAAGTAGTAAACAAATTTTTAGGTACCATGCTTTAGTGTAGCATTGAGATGCACAAATCCAATTGACATCTCATGTTTTTTAAAGCTCTGTGGGCCTACCAAATCTCGATTAAAGATGCAACTGGATTCACATCTTTTCAGCTAGTCTATGGTCTGGAAGCTACCTTACCAATTGAATGTGAAATTCCCTCACTCAAATTGGTTGTTGAATTACTCCGCGATACCTCGCCTCAAGAGAAGCGTCTCCTATATTTAGAACGACTAGATGAAACCTGATGTCTCACCGCTTTAGTTATTGAAGCACAGAAAAAGCGGGTTAAATCCCATTTTGATCAGTCAGTCTCTCCTTATGCTTTTTCTAAGGGTGATTTGGTCTTACTATATGAACATGCTACCGATAAGCTAAGCAAGAAAATTCGAACCGATGTGGCATGGGCCCTATATTGTCAAGTGTGTATTACAAAAAGGGGCTTATGAGCTAATTGATTATGAGGGTAACCCTTTGGACAAGTCCCACAATGCGTTGTACCTCAAAAAGTACTATGCATGAGCCATCTCACATGGTTACTTATGTACATGAGTGTGTTATTCATTTTTGTGCAATTTGGTTTGGTGTGATTTTTCAAGTAGCTTTCTTGCTTATTATGTCTTCACCTTCTTTGGAGATGTCTATGACTCCTTATGTCAGTTTTGCTGATGGTGCTTGTCGTAGTACCCTAAATTTATCATCCGCAACATGGGCTATTTATGACCCTCATGGTGAGTTGATTGATCTTCAAGGTATTTTTTTGGGTCCAACAACTAATAACATTGTTGAATATAGTGCAGTTCTTGAACTCTTGTCAGAAGCTATTGCTCTTGACATGCGAGAAATGGTTGTAAACCTTGATTCACAACTTGTTGTTCTTCAACTCAATGGGAAATATTCTGTCAAAAACCCTCAATTATTGAGAATTTATTTGCATATTCATCTCCTGGAAAGAAATTTTGATTATATTACATATCATCATATTCCTAGGCATATGAATACATTAACAGATTCATTGGCTAATTATATTTTAGACAAACATTTACGCAATATGTGAAAAACATTGTATCATAGTAAACGGGAAATATAGCATATATATGTCGATAATGTTTGATTCTAATACATCAAAATCCAACAAATAATATGTGTTCTGAGTACATCCATGGCTTGCAGGCGTCAAAACTGTAAATGCTAACTATGGACTACTCTGTGTGATGCTTGTGATAGAATGTTACTGCTATCACTACACGGGTCAGTAATCAATGGATCCAATCTGAAACTCCCAGCATGTGTTGTTGATAACGGCGAGGAATGCCTTCGATATATGCATACTCTAGAATCCCTCTCGTCAGGTTATCCATATTTTGAGCAATCTCCTCTTCATTCTCAACTCCTTCATTGTAGGGAGTAACCTCAAATTTACGAGCCACACATATTGCTACTGGGGACATCCTTGCAAGTTTCTCTGATCTAACATATGCAATTGCAAATTCAAGGTGTCATGAATACATATATTCAGAAACAATAAAAAAACCAAAAACAAAATTATTTGGATCATCTCCATCATCAAATTCCTCTCTCTCTGGGAGTGGCTAGTCGGGATTACCGCAGAAGTCAGTCCTGCTGAACGACCAATCCTCCACGACAATCAACTATCATCTAAGCCACACAAAGAAGGTGGGACTGTAAGACATGTATTGGCCCCCGCTAGATATGGGTATCATCTTGCTCCATCAAACCATCCTTGGATTTTGTGGTACTGGGGGTTCACCTCCACCATCTCATAACGGAATAGTGGGATTCATTCCAAGAAGAAGGTTACTAGGACAGAACCATATCCAAATTGCCTCAAGTTCCCTAGTTTGCATTTGGATAGTTGTTGCTTCATGTTTACCTTCATTGCTTATGTACGGTTGAAAACAGTGGGCGCCATGCAATCCACAGTATATTGGAGGCGAGATTTGTTGGACTCATGAAGTGATTGGGCCCCATATACTTGGTTGATGGTCAAGAGTACCACCTTCAATAGAATATCGCCTATTGTCATAATATTGATCTTGCCACTTGTATATTTCAGAGCTCCTGGGAAATGTTGGGCAAGGAGCATGTTTATGCTGACCCCAATAGGCCTATATCCATACAGTGGGATTAGTTCCCCTTTGCGAGATACTCCAGTAATGAAATAAATATATGAAGTCTCCAACTCCATCTCTTGGTCATGAATCATGAATACCTCCCGTGCATCATCCTATAGACTGATCAGGTACTGCAGTAGTTCAGGTTGAGCTCATAAGCTTGGTGTCAGAAAGAACTTGAGGAGCCCACAGTTGCTCAATCCATCAAGATAGTCTAGATCCTCCAAGGCCATTTGTTCTATTCTTTCATGTTCTTATTCTTTCTATTCAATCACCATTTTCTTGCCTTCATTTTCCTGCAAACACCCCAAATTTAACTCAACATTAGTCCTTGAAAGGGAAAATTCTTGTTTGAAGCATTGAATTTGGGCAAAATTCACAAATTTTTGGTTCTTTGTGCCGCACAATACCCCATGTTAAAAGCCTATGATTAGTGCAATCCCATGCCTTAATCCCATGCCGACCATCGATGAATTATTTTTGTAAAAATTCGTATAAATTCCCCTAAAAGGATAGTAAAATGCTTAAAAACAAGTACCAATGAAAAGAATATGGCCACATCTCTCACCTGCAATGAACGGTTCGACGATCAACTTCCTAGATCTGCAGCAATCTACTCCTGAAGGTCAGACGCAAGTGGTAAAAAATGACTCAAATGAGGTAAATGAGGTAAATGGTAAAAATGTTTTACTTCTTTCCCTTTTTATAAGGCTTTCACTATGTTTTGGAGTTTTAAAAAGTATTTTTCGCCATTTTTCCTTAGAAATCGATAATGTGTTTGCTTCTTGTGCAGTGAAAAATGATGGTTTGTCACTGATGACGTAGAATTGGAGTCGTATATAAGCTCTTTCCCTAACTCGTAAAAAAATGGAAATGAAAAGATTGCTAAGTAGTTTTCCCTTTTTGACTCGTTAAAGTAAATAAAAATGGGGAGTCTGCTTTAATCTCTTTTCCAAATCTCAAAACACGAAAATATTGTTGGGCTCTTGTCGTTTTGACCTCGTAAATAGTTATAAAACATCGTTTATTGTGATACAGGAAAGTGTTTCCTCTGCAGACAGAGGCAACCCCTCTAGCCCTAGAGTGGGTCTAGTCATAGCAAAGATAGATTAACAATTGATTTCCTTAAACAATCATTGTTGGAGGCCTACCTCAAACTGGTGGTTGATGAAGTTATGTTGCATCACTCCAGCTTCCGTTTCCTTCTCCTTAATGAGCAATTAACCTGAAACAACACAAAGAGAAACAACAAAGCACATAATCAGGAAACAATAATGATCTATTTACTCACAAAGTTAAGAAGTCATGAGCTATCATGTAAATTACGTACAAGACATAGGAAAACATCATTGATTGTATTAATAATGAATCAAGAGCAAGCTTACAACCAAGTCTTGACATCACAAGCCTTCTCAGAGGGTCCAGCCATTATGTTTCTCAAGCATTCACTCTTCAAGGATGAATCTCCCAACATATAATCTCTCTCTCTCACTTATAAGCTTTAACACAAAGTTAAGGGCACTCCACAACCTTCCATAAGCTATCTACAGTCCCACACTTGTCACACCCACACCAGCTATCTATCGAACTTGAAATCACTAGCAGCACTACCCAACCAAAGGAACTAGCAGATCATAGAAAAGGTGAGTGCTTTAATAGGAGAAGGAGTCTCCATGAAATGTGGAAGGAGGAGCTCATCCTCAAGGAAGGTAGCACAAATGATGGAACTACCATACCAGAGGGGGAAGGGCAAGCCAAACTATGCCAACAACTAGGTTTTGAGACATCCAAAAGGTCGACTGTTGAAACAAATTCGCCCAATCTGGATCGTCTTCAGCTGTAAATTAGTTCTTTATGCCAGCATTACTAGCAGGAAATGTATGTAGACCCATTGTCGCTATATACAAATTTTATCTTCGTGTCGGGTCTAGAAATCCAACCGTCGCAGGAAACAGATGTACACCTGTGATAGAGTTGTGATGAAACTATTATGGACATGGGATCGTTGCGTATATTGAGGTTTTACTCACGACAAGGCAGAAACTTAGGGAATGAGTGTCAATTGGTAGCAGCAGAGAACATTTGCTTAATCTTCCTACATCAGTGGGAAGATATGAACATGTTAATTTAACCATGACACAACAGAAGGACTGAGATGGGGACAGTGGCAAATCACTTTGTAACAGATGCCCCCTAAAGCGTGAAGCCCGAGAGAGTGGGAGGGGTGAAATGCTTTACGAAACTGTCTGAACTGGAACCACCTTGAAGATCCTGTAAGCACAAGTACAACTAATATTTGTGATAGTGAAATACATATAGTCTAGGCATGTGTGCAACCATCCAGAAGACATATGGAACTTGGTCTATGGTATGGACGTAGCCACCCTATTGATAAGACCACAATAATGGAAAAGGTATGGTCATAACCATCCATGAAGACTTAGGTATGGTTGCAGCCATACATCAAAGAGTCATATATGTGATCACGGACCAATCCACGCAGCCCAAACATATGTAATCTTAGTTCAGGGTCTTGAAACCCAATTGATCATAGTACAAATTCTATCATGTGAATAGATGTGCTGAAGTTGAACATGATAAAAAGTCGCTTAATTACCGATCGATGATGTAAACCATTAACAAGTGCGAGAGAAACCACCAATAATGTGGCTCTCAAGGTATTGTCTAGTACAATCCACTAAGTGTGAAAAATGAGCTGAAGTCGAACACCCGTGGAATCATCCAATCGAAGACCAATGAGGAAATTTTGTCATTAGGCGCGAAGAACTTTCCATTGAGGCATGCAAGTTCCAAGGTACCGAAAGGGATCTCTAGATCAATCTCCTGGATAATGAGTTGGCGTTGACAGGAGATGATCCATCGCAGGAGGGCCATGATGTTTCCCCCATCAACAACACGAGACAAGGAACAAGTGGTAGATGGTGAAACAGAATATTAGAGGATAAGGTAAGGATGTAACTTGTAGAAGGATTATACTCTTGAACATATCAGCGACACGACTCTAGAAGGTGGCAGCACCTTGGTACCAAAGGGATCAGAGGTTTAATGGAGGCAACATGGATCAGATGGAATGAGGCAAAATGGAAACATAGAACCACAGAAGGCCAAATGATGATGTGTGGATATCCCAAACTGACAAGAAGCAAAAAGTGTCGATGTTCAAGAGTGACTAGCTGCCGCAGATAACCGATGTAGATTTCCAAATTTTCTCCAACGATTGCTGGCGAGTACCCCAATTAATTTTGAAAACAAGATTGAAGGGGATAGCATATGCTTGTAATATAAGTTTGACCCTCGGTCGAATCCAACCTAGTAATATTTTAACGAGCCCTAGGGAGGAGGAGCTCGATTCTCATCATGGTGACGAGTCCAATGTTGTAAAGATTTAATGAGTTTGCATAGGTAAAACTCGAAGTCTTTTTCATGTTTAGAGAGTTTGAAAAAGACACAGAAAAGAAAACTCCAAGGGGGTCCTTTTTCGTAAATTTGTGTCCTTCAAGCTCGAAAAAGTATAAAATAATACTCGAGAGAACCACTTGATCATTACAATAAAGGAGTACTTTTCATAATTAGTGGCCTCGATCCAAAAAAGTAGAAAAATGATCGAAGATATGTCGTTTCGTAACTAGTATCGAACCTGAAACGACAAAAGTCCGGTGATATTTTCATGTTTATACGGTCAGACAAGAGCTGAAAGTGGACTGCCTTTTTAATTCCATTTAATGAGTTAGAAAGGAAAACTCGGCAATATTTTCATATTTTACGAGTCAGAAAAAATCTTAAAGGTGACTCGTCCTAAAGGAACGAGTGGTATAAAGGGTAGCAACTGGTTCCGACAATGGTGGAACTGCTCAAAACATGTAATGGTCAAGAGGTTGGCTAATAAAACCACTCATCACTGCGGTCCCTCAGGAAAGGAAAAAACAACCAAGTGAAAGCATATGATTGGCCAAAGAGATGGTGGCGATGGAACGGAACAACCAAGGCTCATCTAACAGAATTTAGCGGATAAAAATGGCAATCACGAGATGTAAATTTGGTATAGGTTCATTTTTACACAAGCTTGAACCATGGAGAATTTTGCTTGGATTTGGTTTCATGTTTACACAAGCTTGAAATGAAAAACTATACTTGTTATAAGTTCACATGCCCCCAGTAGAAAGACGCAAATCGAGGTGCATGCCCCCCAAGCTTCATTGCATTCAATGAGGTGGATGGAATGAAGGTTCACTTTCAAGATCTTGGAAAGACTCGACTTGGATTTTACGAGATCTTAATCAAAGACTCGATTTGGAAAGGGAGTTGTTTCAATTTTAAATGAGGTTGACACAGTAAAATAACTATCCTCATAACCCTTGTTTCATTCTTTAACAAAGTTGACACAAGATCAAGAACTTTCCTCAAGACTCCTTGTTTCATTTTTTAACGAGCTTGACACAAGACAAGGAACTATGCTCAGTGACCCTTGTTTCATTTTTTAAGGAGGTTGCCACAAGATCAAACTATCCTCGATACTCTTGTTCGTGGGCTTCTAGGGAACATGGCTCCCAAGAGATCTTCGCAGGATGGAAGAAACAAACTCCGGGAGGAACACATGTCATGAGACACCAATGAAAAATTGGGTTCTAATGCCCTGAGTACATGATTTACGAGACCATATGCATGCTCATCAGCAGAGGCGGAGATGGAATGGGTAGCCACATAATTGACCTATGGCTAGGAAGGTACTTCTTGCAAGCAAGAACCGATAGGGGATGACGACTGCACAAGAGGAATCGGGGGACTAAAGAATGATAATTGATCGATGGTCACCATTCTTCCATCATGTGGAAAACAAACCACATGGAAACGTGAAGAGACAAGGGCCCCCATGGCATAAACATAGTCACAGCCAAGGAAAAGACTGAAATATAAAGCACCTTGGATAGCCATCACATCGATACAGATGGTTTTGCCTCCTAAAGTAATAGGAAACTTCGGGAGGATCCCTAAAGGTTGACTGGTCCCTCCGTCAAATGCCAACAGATTCTGCATGACTAACACAAGCTGTGGGGAAACCAAAGCTTGCCAAGTAGTGAAAGGCATGAGGCTAATCGACGCACCCTCATCCAAGACAGTGCCATGTACTACCTTATCATAGGCATGTACTGCAATCTGGAAAGGCACATAGGATGGAAGGCATAATGCAGTGAAATGACTCCAGTTGAAGGAAACGACTGAAATACTTGGTGGGGGTATCATATGATTGCCCCTATGCTCTACAGGAATCAAAGAAGGAATGTCTAAATCAGCTGGGATAGGAGGGTCATTCTCAAGCCCTCGACAATCTGATGAGATGAGAAGAACATGAGAAGTTGAATCATGATGCTCATCAGAAACATAGTGGACCACTAGTGGTGAATCCAAGTCGACACTCTTTCCAACCAATGGTTGGTCAAGAACGGGTTGAGCACAGCCAAGTTCAGGAAGAGAAGGGTGGACAAGAGAAGAATCTAAGTTATTCTATGTTGAAGAGAGCCTCTGATAACCAACTGGAAGTGGAGGTGAAGAAGCTGTAAGACTTTCTAAAATAGCTGAAGCTTTATCCATGAGCAGACAAAGGTGAAGGGGATGGTTCCCTTCACATAGTCTATAGGGGAATCGAATCTTCCCTTTATTCTTACCACTACCAGTTGATAGGGTAGCATCATCATGAACTTTAGAGGATGACGAGGGATGAGCCAGTTCATGAGACCATACTTCTAAGGTCCTAGGGATGCCAGGACAATCGCGAAGAAGATGGTCACCCTTGCACAATTTACAAGGAAAATTCACCTTTTGCGGAGGAGTAGGAGGTGTTCTGACTTGAGATGTACTCAGAGCAGTAGTTGCATAAGTGTACTCACGCTGATTGGACTTCTTCTTCTTCTTCTTCTTAATCTCCTGGTTACTAGATGTGGAACTTTCACCAGGCGAAGTAGGAGATGGAGACGAAGAAGCAGGAGAAGAAGGCGCAAGCTCAACCTTGGAATCAACATGTCATGGTTCAGACGAAGGAGGTGGTGGAACAAGATTCATGACGCTAGGGACTACCAAAGTTGAAAACCACCAAATGGGCAAACCGATGGTTAACCCAGGCACAAACAATGTTGCCACATATAGAGCACTGACATTTCCAAAAGGCGGAAACGGACCAGGATTTCCATCTGGGGGAAGACCTTGGCTGGTATACTCGGGGATTTTTCCATCAGGAACGAGCCTGAAAAACACTCATATCACAACCAAGAGCTCGAAATATTACCATGAATTTTTCGTGGGTAGTAATTTTATGACACAAGAACAAAAATTGACCTTTTCATGTTTCAAGAGTCGAGAAAAGGACGAAAAGGTGACTCTATCTCTTTCGAGGTTTAATGAGCCTGAAAGGACAAGTGCTTATATGAAAACTTTCTTTTAAGGAGTCTGAAAAGGAATGAAAGTGACTTTTCTGGAGAACTATGCAAAAGGTTTACCAAACAACACGTAAAAATGCATATACACCTTAGCGATGATATGAAAACCAAGGACTTTCCGTACGGCAGTCAATCTTCCCGAATGTTGTGTTTGGTGAGTTTTAGTTTGCAAGGCGGAAAACATGGATTCCTAAGGATATAGGATGATAACCTAGTGGGGTCTCCTAATATATACTCGACAGTACTGGGAGCACAAGTCCGTACTAGTGGCTACTGAGTCACAAAAGGAGGAACCACCCAACCTTAAGTGAGAGCAAGAGTGACTAGGTTTAATGACGCCAGAGCACGTCTCTAGCCTAGACCTCTAAATAATGTTTTTTATGTTCTAGTGTGTTCTTAAGTTCATTCAGTTCATTTTAGAGTTGATCTTGAATTATGTTTCAATTTCTAGGCCTTACCGTATGTATATCAAAACCTAGGATGCAACTAGAATGAGTAAAGCATCTTTCACTTCGATGAACACCTACTTACAGAAAGGTAGAGAGATCATTCCCAGACCAAGACAAAACTGAGATCAACAAATGCAATCACTAAGAAACACAATGTATAAACACATCAATCCCTACAATGCATGCTACTACTAATGAGAGATTTAAAGTTTTGCCTTCTATTTTTTCAAACATGAAAACATGGAATGCAAAATGTACTTTCGCTTTCACATACTAATGAATGCAATATTTTTATTTTGATAGCTTTAAATTCTAAAGAAATAAATAAGCAAGCATGAAAAACTTATTGATCCAAACAATTGTAATCTATGTCTGGTAGTGGAAAAATCGAATCAATATGAAAGTTGATTCAATAAATAACACTTAAACACCAATCAGCAAAAGACAAGTAATGGAAAAAACCTCAAGCAAACCAACAAGATGGTTACGGATGAATCTTTTGGACAGGCAAGTAACCAAGCCAAATAATTCAAAACTTGAAAATCCAAGTCACAAAGCCAAAAAATACAAGATTCACTTCAACGAAACTGAAAATTAAGCACCTTAACTTAAAGCAATTAAAACAAACTAATAGATAAGAGAAAGACAACAAGAGGTTAACCAGACCGATGAATTCAGGAGACAAAATTGAAATAAACAATTCTACAGGAATCATCACGGGCATAACACGAACAACTAATGCTGATCAGTCACTATTTGTAGCAACAGAGCGACGACATCGCAAAAGTACACGTCTTTCAGCGACGGGCCGATTTCAGGAATCCTCGCGACTATGTGACAACATTCAGTGATGCACAGACTTCCAAAATAGAGACAACGTGACGTCAGCACGACTATTTAGCTTTTTTCAGCGATGGACTAAAAACCAATGAAAATTAAATGAAAACTCCCAAACAAAGACCAGTCTATCCTTATAGGCAATAAAGGGATTTCCCATTTTGACCCAGGTAACCCAAAAAACTGATGGTTTAACCCCAAAATTCAAAGACACTGACTCAAAATCAAGCAAAATCAAACAAGAGAGAAACAAAGGATAGACTCCCCAGTAGAGTTTCCAACTTATGATACAGGAAAGTGTTCCCTCTATAGACAGAGGCAACCCCTCTAGCCCTAGAGTGGGTATAGTCACAACAAAGACAGATCAACAATTGATTTCCTTAAACAGTCATTGTTGGAGGTCTACCTCAAACTGTTGGTCAATAAAGTTATGTTGCACCGCTCCAGCTTCCGTTTCCATCTCCTTAATGAACAATTAACCTGAAACAACATAAAGAAAAACAACAAAGCACGTAACCAGGAAACAACAATGATCTATTTACTCACAAGGTTAAGAAGTCATGAGCTATCAAGTAAATTACATACAAGACATAGGAAAACATCATTGATTGTATTAATAATGAATCAAGAGCAAGCTTACAACTAAGTCTTGACGTCACAAGCCTTCTTAGAGGGTCCAACCATTATGTTTCTCAAACATTCACTCTTCAAGGATGAATCTCCCAACATAAAATGTATCTCTCTCACTTATATGCTTTAACACAAAGTTAAGAGCACTCCACAACCTTCCATAAGCTATCTACAATCCCACACTTGTCACACCCACACCAGCTATCTATCAAACTTGAAAGCACTAGCATCACTATCCAACGAAAGGAACTAGCAAATCATAGCAAAGGTGAGTCTCCATGAAATGTGGAAGGAGGAGCTCATCCTCAAGGAAGGTAGCACAAATGAAGGAACTACCATACCAGAGGAGGAAGGACGACCCAAACTATACCAACAAATAGGTTTGGAGACATCTAGAAGGTTGACTATTCAAACAAATTTGCCCAAACTAGATCGTCATGGGCCGTAAACTAGTTCTTCACGCCAGCATCGCTAGGAGGCAACGTATGCAGACCCATCATCGCTATATACAACTTTTATCTTCGCGTTGGGTCTAGAAATCTGACCGTCATGGGAAACATATGTACACCTATGATAGAGTCGTGATGAAACCATTATGGACATGGGATCATCGCGTATATTGAGGTTTTACTCGCGACATGGTAGAAACTTAGGGAATGAGGGTCAATTGGTAGCAGCAGAGAGCATTTGCTTAATCTTCTTACATCAATGGGAAGATATGAACATGTTAATTTGACACATGACATAGCAGAAGGACTGAGATGAGGACAATGACAAATTATTGTGTAACATTTACCCAGTATACATTTACCCCTTTTTTAGGATGGGATAAACTATTTACGAAATAGGTTCTCCTTGGTTGACATGGACAAGATGTTCTCTTGGGTATTTTTTCTACCTTTTCGGGCTCGAGAGACAACTTTATGAAAAGGGACCTTTTGGAGTTTTCTTTTCCATGTCTTTTCCAAACTCTCTAAACATGGAAAGGGTACCAAGTTTTCCTTTGTCGAACTCGTTAAAATTTAGTGACATTGGATTTGTCTCCATCATGGACATGAGCTTATACTTCCTAGGGCTTGTTAATCTTACTAGGTGGGATGCGTCCAAAAAATGGACTTATATTACAAGCATATGATATCCCCTTCAAGCTTGTGATAAAAAATAATTAGGGTACTTGCCAGGAATGGTGGGGGTATAAGGAAAATTTTTACCAGTTGTATCGGCATCTTGTCACTCTTTAACATGACACTCTTTTGCTTCATGTCGGGTTGGGATATCCTCACTTCATCATTGACCTTCCTAGGTTCGTCTCATCCACTTTTTTCCTTTTCATTTGATCTCTGCCACATAATCATGACCTCCAATCTTGTGGATCCAAAAAGTTGCCAAAATTTGGAGTCGTGTTGCCAATATGTTCAAGAGTTAATCATTTTGTTGTTTACACTCATTCTTGATTCTCTTCATCATCCATAATCATTGCATCCCTTTGTCTCATGTTGATGATGTGTGATACATCATGGCCACCCTTCAAAAAGGTCACTTCCTATCGACTTCAACTCATTATTGTTGTGTGTGGAGCATGATTGTTCAAAAGTCTTTGTTTCAGTCGGATGTATACCCCAGGAAGTTTGTACACCCCTCCACGTGGGGGGGTGCACGAAGGACTTGTCCACCCTGTAAGGGTCTGGGGGGCTGATCCCCCCCAGTTGGGGGTCTGGGGCCCAGCAGTCCCCCTGGTGGGGGCTCGAGGGCAACACCCCTGAAGCTAAAAACAGATGTAAAATTGCCTTGTAAAAGTATAGTAATTTCTAGTATGAGGGCATTGTATTTGAGGCTGTGTAATAGATGTGTATTCTCCGGGCGAGAAGCAGAGAGGTGAGACTGTGAGAGAAAACAAAGGATATTACAGCGGATCTGTTGTAGGTTTTGTCTCTTCATTTTGTTGGATAATAGAAAGGAAGGACTGGCTGTTTGGGGTGGGCGTAGCCCAAACTGGGTGAACCACGTATATCTATGTCTCTCTTGTTTTATGCATTTTCTGTGTTTATATTTTTTTACTCTTTTATGTGTTCCATTGCTCTGTAATATATATAATTTTATAACAATTGGTATCAAAGCCGAAGGTCTATTTGGCTGATAAACTTGCAAGAAAGAAGGGTTCCTCATTCGAGTGGGAGCAATGGCAAAATATGGTAAGTTTAGGGTCGAGAAATTTAATGGCCAAAACTTCTCGCTATGGAAGATGTAGATGGAAGATTATTTGTATCAGAAATATCTGTACCTACCATTGGGCAGAAAAACAAAGATGCCAACAAGTATGACAGATGAAGAATGGAACCTTCTCGATAGAAAGGCACTCGAAACAGTACGGTTGTGCCTCGCAGTGTCGGTCGCCTTCAACATTTCGAAGGAAACAATGACAGAGGGTTTGATTAAGGCGTTGGAGAAACTATATGAAAAATCCTCAACCTCAAACAAGGTATTTCTTATGAAACGGTTATTTAATATGAAGACATCGAAAGGTGGATCTATTGCAGATCATTTAAATGATTTTAATACTGTTCCAAGTGAGTTATGTTCTATAGGGGTAAACTTTGATGATGAAGTTAGAGCTCTGTTATTCTTGTGCTCATTGCCAGAAAGTTGGAATGGTTTAGTAATGGCCATTAGTAACTCTGTGTCTGGATCTAGTACTTAAAGTTTGATGATGTTGTTGGTGATATCCTTAGCGAGGAAATGCGATGGAAAAGCTCCGATGAGACATCGGGTAATTCTTTGAGTGCAGAGTCTAGGGGAAGAAAAATGGAAAGAGGAAAGAGCTTAGGATATCACAATAAATCAAGGAAAGGTAGATCCAAGTCTAGATCAGGGATAGTGTGCTAGAAATTTGGAAAGAAAGACTGTAGATCTCGGAAGGGAAAAGAAGGAGATGCACAACAAGAAAAAAATCATGAAGCAAATGTGACAAGTGAGGTGTTACAAGATGCTTTGAATCTTACTTTCGAAAATATTACTGATTCCTGGGTGGTAGACGTTAGAGTCGGTCTAGTTATCCTTCCATCAGAGATCAAAGCTCTTTTTTTCATTTCATGTTTTAGGTGTCCCACCAGTTCTCATCAGTTGCATTTCGTTAGTCATGCCATAACTCTGATGGAGTGGTTTGTGTCATTCATTCCCCTCGTGCATGGCACTGCTGGTTCAGGTTAAGTCATAAAGCTTCACAAGTCATTTACAGTCATGTTTTAAATTTTTAGGTCTAGGTCTAGGGTTGAGTCATTTTAGTCTTGGAAAGCCTTAGAAGACCAGTAGGCCAGAGGGATGTCTTTGATAGATCATCACTTCAATAGTTTTCATCATTGTGCAGCTGAATAAGGACTTCTCTTCAAAACTCTGTTTTGAAGATAAGTCGCCACCTCATTTTTGTAAAAATTGTCACAATTTTCAGTTCTTCAATTGTTCAAGTGCAGCCTTGGTCTCCTTTGCCAGAGTATATCAAAGCTATCCCTGCAAAAATTATCAGAGAAAATCATTATTTCAACCAATTTTAAAGGGGAAACCAAAAAGGTCAGAGCCTATTAATTTTGAAAAAGTGTCAACAACCAAACATAAGAAAATGGGTTTTCATTAAGCAAAATTAAAAAAGGAGGTTATATCAAGTCATTTCTCCTCATTTGCAACCCATTCCACATTTCGAGAGCCAAGAGCATCGTTCAAAGGCGATTTTGCAAGTTCGTGAGCAGTTTGGGTCAGTTCCAGGGCGCGCGGCATCAGGATAGGCGCGCGGCACATCAGAGGCGCGCAACGCATTAGACAACAATTTTCAGTGTTTTTTAACACGCGCGAGACACATCTAGAGCGTGCGACGCGTTGGGTGAGGCGCGCGGCGCATTCAAGTTCATGCTCAGACTTGCCTAAAAATCAATAAAAAAACCTCTCCTCACGTATCAATTCGCAGGTAGGCCTACACTCATGGCTTGTTCTTGGTTTTTGGATGGTTTATATAAAGAAATTATGATATATTTGTCATGAAAACCAAGTGTAAAACCCTCCATGTCCATCAAAGTTTCTGTAAGGATCTAAATGCCAAGTTTGCTGTAGGGTTTTCAAAATACATGTTGCCAAGGTTTCTTATTTCCCTTGTTTCCCATTTCCTATATTCCCCAATATTTTTCCCAATAATTCCTCATCAAACCCTACACCTTCCTCTCTCAAAATCCTAAACCCTCCCTTCTACTACAACCATATAATCCCTACCTTATTTCAAAACCCTAAAAAAATTTCAACATTCCCATGCCCTTTCCCTTCTCTTTACCATTTTCCCATTTTCCTAATGTTTTCATTTTCCCCATTTCCCTAAACTTTTCCCCTCCTAAAAATTTCCTTGTACATTTATGTCCCCTTGGTCACAACATTTTGATAAAAAGACAAAAAAGTCAACAGTCAAATTTTGGCACAGTTCTATATCAGCATACATAAATATTCCAGTTGTCTTGTTTCCAAAAGAACATGTCAGAGACCGAGTCCGAATATGAGCAGGAGTATGATAGTGACACTACACCGGAGGTCAATGTGCCTAATGTGCCTCGGAGATATCACAAAGGTGGCAAAAGTGGACAGCATGTTAGGGAGGAGCCTACCTCTTTGGCTCAATTGCAAGCTTGCCCACTTGCAATGGATTGTTTTCGGCGCCAATCATGTTACTAATATTGTGAGATGTTCTCACAAACTCAACATCATCAGGAACTAGTCCATGTATTTGTCCTTCATCTACAAGATGGTCATGTAAACCTTGCAGGAGTGGATTTTACCTTGTCAGCCGACACTATTGCTCAGGCCATCGGGATACCAAATGTGGGGGAGGAATGGAGTAAACGCCAGATTCTGGACAGGTATTGCTATGAGCCATATATAAAGCCCGTATATATCAGACACCTGAGCACAACCTTTCCTTTCAGATACCTAAAAGATGAGTTTGCACCATTGATGAAGCTCATCATTCGGTATTTCAGCTGTGAGGGCAAATTTTCGCGTCTCTATGCATATCATGTCCGTTTGTTGATTCATTTCAAACGGGTATGTATGATGAGCATTCCATTTTTCATGTGTCGTAACATAGAGAGGATGGTGCCTTTAGTACAGAGGAAGAGCCCGGCACATCAGCATAGGAGTATATATCACTATGCATTGATCAAAATCATAGTGATGCATTAGTTGGCACAACAGGGTATTGCTTGGGAGGATTTCATCTCCCGTGATTTATTTTCCGCGCTACAGCCTCCTCCATAGATAGTTCATGATGAGGGAGGGCCTTCATAGCAGTTTGATATTCCTGAGACCGAGCATGTTGATGCTCCAATATATGTGACATATCAGAAAGGCCACAGGGCCTTATTTGCAGCCGCACGACGAGTACTATCTCCACCCGAGGTGGAAGGGGTCTCGTTGACATCATCAGCAGAGCGAGTATTATCTCCACATCATGTGGAAGGGGTCTCACCTTCGTCTTTAGCACAGTTACAGATTCAGGATAGGGGCAAGACACCTATGATTGATGAGGGTCCTTCAGGAGGTCAGGACATAGATATCATTGACATTGATGCTAGCTCTCCTAACTCAGAGCTCAAGGAGATCATCCGAGAGAAAAGGGCCGAGAATGAGTCGCTGCAAAAGAAATTGTAGATGGATAAATGGGTGATCAACTACTTGGAGCAACACAACAAATCGCTGGAGGATGAGCATGAACTTTATGAGCTGCAGAAGATTCGGGAAGACCGGGAATTGGCCCGAAGAAGACCCGGTGATTTGACACCTATTGGTCGAGAGTCAATGCTCATCCGGGTTAACACTCTTTTGGAGAAGTTGTTGGTGAAGGAAAACAGGTACAAAGACATGCTTTGCCACATGAAGACTCACTATTGGGCTCGCATGCATGTTTGAATAGCGAGAATCAAGATCCTCAAGAGGCGTTTGAGCAAAGCGCAAAAACAACCCAAAAGTCCTGATCTGCTTTGATTTTTGGCCGAGGCTTCATTAGTTGAGCATGATACATGATGGAGGGTCTTCACTCCAAATTTGGGCAAATTTGGAGAAAATTTTGTCGTTTCAAATTTTTTGGCTTGCGAAACAGGTTTTTTGGCTCTACGTGTAGCGCGCAGCACGCGACCCATAAGATGGGGAGGTCCAAATCACAGATGGCTTATAGTTTTGAATTTTTCATGATGAAATACACATGCTCAGCCATTTCCAAGACATTTCATCAAGTTCTAGGTGACCAAAAGGCTCAAAAACATCATGAAAATCACCTTTCTGCCACTTTTTGCACCAGCAGGAAGTACTTCTGGGAGAATGCAGTTTTGGAGGGTCAAATGGGCACCAAATTGGAAAATTCCACTTGGGTTAGGAAGTAGACATCCAGGGATTTCTAACAAGCCAACCTGAGCTCAATTTGGATGCCAGGAAGTTCCCCAAAAGTAGGTGGAAAGGCGCACGGTGCATAGGGCTCTGGCGCGCGGCGCACAGGGTTTTTTGGCACAGTTTTCCTCCTCAGCGCAGCAGATGAAGCCAGTTTGACTAGTTTTGACTTGCGATGGGATTCTTCACCCTTCTTTATGTAATTAATGGAACTTTATTTTTATTTGACACTTATTTACCTATTCTAGATGATTCATTCATAAAATAGCAAAAAATGTAATGAATGAATTGGTTTCCTAGCTTATAGAGGCAAGTTGTTTTGACTGCCTAGATTGTAGTGCTTAGTTTAGAATTGGTTGAAATAGCTCCTAGGATGATGAGTTTGACCCCTAGAGGCAAGGGAATGTGTTGGCTTGCCTATATTATGTATTTTCTGAGTCATTTTCAATGTTGGACTCTTAGGAATAGCTTGACACTCTATTATACATATCTTATCTGCATTTTTGGCAAAGGAAAAACCAGGGTTTTGCAGCACTATTTGGGATTCATGTGGCTTTATGTGTTGATGGTGTGTTTCTCTCAGTACTTGTAAGTTGTGTATGTGTACCACTTTCTTTATTTAATCTTATGTAATTAAACAAATGAAGTGTTAAGGTAGAATCCATGAACTTGCTATGCTCTGCCTTTAAATTTGTTTAATTTTCTATGTTTTCTTCAGTTTAAGGAGAATCCTTGAGACTTCCTTGCTCTCCTTAGCTCCTCACCAGTCTGATCTATCCATCTCACTTACTTTAAGGCATCAAAACAATCGCCTATCTTGCCCCAAATAGACCTTTGCAAAAGCTGTGCCTCATCCCTGCACCCAAAATTGCCTTTCCCTTAAATTCACCAAAACCTCAAAAACTCAATTTCACAGTCTTTTTACTTCATAACTAGCCTAAAATTAGTCATCAATTCAGTCATCTCGACCTCGTTGATTATATTTTACCAAGACTAACCCGGAGAGAGCCCTATCCTGTCCTCATAGGGCTAGCTACGAGGCTAAGCGTGGTTTGATGTGGCCTTGAGTCTTACCTTATTTCAGCCTAAGGTAGATTTGAGCGCTAACATAGTGGTGACTATACTGGGGAGAACTGGTTTGCTTGTTAGTGTTATTTGATTTATAGCTACAGACGGAGTCTGAAGTCACGCCAGGTAGCCTTCGAACTGCACATTGCTATGCGAGTGCATAGTAGATAAATGTTGTTTCAGTCGTTCTCCGGTGTAGCTTGTAATTGTAACACTTAACTTATAAATTGCCCCAGTATGTGTATCAAGTTCAGATCTGATGGTTGATGGTGAACAACGATCAGACATAAGAAGGCTGAGATCATTCACCTGGCGACTCCATTCACTGAAAAATCCAAAAATCAATGCTTCATGGTGACTTCACTGCAGGAAGATCAGTAGCTTTAAGCTTTTCAAGATGGAACGGGTTGCAAGATGATACACTCCCATGAGCTGGGATCACATTCCAGGTTTCCCAAACAAAATTCCGAAGGTAGATTGGTCAAGGAATTTGCCTATGTTTAAAGATGATGATAGGAAGGATGCTGCTTTACATTTGGTCAGATTTCATATGCATATTCGCAAGTTGAAAGTGGATTTTCCTAAAGATTGCTTGATGAAGATATTCCTGGCCACTCTCGAAGGTGAAGCCCAATCTTGGTATGAAAATTTGCCGCTGGCCTGTATTTATTGTTTAAAAGATTTTCATCCCCTGTTCATTGAAAGATATCAAGCGTCTTATCCATCATTAAATTTAGTTCATGACTGTTGCAAACATGCTTCTACTTTTATTGAAAGCCTTGAGAAATATTCCGAAGATGATAATTTCATGGATGAAGAGATCATGGAGGCTCTGTATGAGAATTCATTTCAGCAACATGAAGAGAACCTAGAGGATACCCATCAAGATGATCAGGAAATTTTGCAGCAGAATCAAGATCAGTAGGTTGAAGATGGCCACATGGCTGAAAATGATGAGCAGGTTGAAGATGGCCACATGGCTGAAAATGATGAAAGGGAGAATGTTATTTCAGATCTGCCCACAGAAGAAGACAGCATATCGAGAACTCAGGCTTCAATTGCAGATTTTGATAATGACCAGTCAGTTGTTTTAGATCTACATTCAGATTGTGATGACCAAGCATATCTTGTGTTGAAGCCCATCAAAGAGAACTCTGCTGTTGAAATCATCTGGAATGCAGAAGATACAGTAATGGATCCAAATGTTCTCAGTCATACTGTAAGTCCATCATTAGAACACAGCCTTCATGAAGAAACAATCCAGTCAATTCATGAAAAACAGAATGAGATCTTTGTGCAAGTAAGTGATGAATCTCCTTTCAATAACTCAGTAATAAATGATAGTTTGAATGCCTTGTCATATGAAGATAATTACTGTTTAAGCAGAAGAAAACAAAAGGCACTGTCTCCTTTGTCTAAAGATGAGATAGATCTACTTTTGAAAGGTCTTGTTTCAGCCGAAGCTACAGCAGATTTGCAGTGCACACATAGTCAGGAAAGTGTTGGTGAAATATCTTCCTCTTTTGAAAATGATGATGGTCTTGTAATCAGTTTTATAGATCAGCAAACAGATAATATTTTCTTTCACAAAGATGATAAGGTTGTCATGTTTGATAATCTTGAAGATTGTTTTTTGTTTAAGAACGACCTAGACCATGAAGATGAGGAGTATGAGCTTGAGAGAGACAATATGCCAGGATTTCTCATGGTCAAGGAACCTACAGCTAACACTCAGATGGCAGGAGCACATACTTCTCTGTGCATTCCTATCCCTCAGAAATCAATTGTTCTGTCAGATCAGAATAAAGGGAGTACTTGTATTTTTGCTGCATCCTTTTATCAAGATCCCTTCGGCATCCTTTTGCAAGCACTAGAGAAGATAAATGTTGCCTGGTTCGTTATCATAAGCCTTGTTTTCAGTGGTTATTATGAGTTGCCTACATGTACATCGTTCCGCCTGCTTGAGAAAAGTGAGAGCATAAATTTGGTATGTAGCCATCTATTGGATTGGTTACATTGGAAATCTCATTACACATGATTGTACATATTTCATTAGTATGCAGGTGGTTTTCATCATGATTCCAAATCTTAATGGATTGCTGCCTTTTTCCAAAAGCTTTGTAAAGTCTTGTTTTAAGTCAGTGATGAGTCATTTGTGTTTGGTCTGTTGAGTCAGTTTTTTCAAGTTATTTCAGTTTGCCATCGAGTCGGTTTGAGTTAAGTTTCAGTCAAGTTTCAGTCATTTTTGAGTCAAGTTTTCATTCAATAAATGTGTCAAAGGTTTTGCGTTATCCATTCAAATAATGACTCCATCGCCCAAATGGATAAGGCGCTGGTCTGCTCTCCCAGAGATCTGTCGTTCTTGGCACCTCCAAGGAGCTACCATCCCCATTGGAGATAATGTTAGTGTCAGTCTTTGCAGCCTTTCTTCAGTGATCAAACATGCTCTTACAAAGTGATTTTAAGGTGTCAAGGTCAAATTTTGTCATTTCAATAAGTCTTCAAGCAAAATTTGGTCACTAGGCATTAGGTCTAGGGTTTGTTTTCGCTCTTTTCAAAATTGTCCAAATGTCGGTCCATGTCACCATTCAGCTGAGTGTACCATTATTCAGAGGGTTATCATCATCATGTCAAGTTCCATTGGGTCATTTTACAGCTTGTTCATGCTTCAGTTGTGCCTAGGTAAGGTCCATTTCCCTCTCCTAGGGTTTTGGAGGTAATTTCTCTTGGATGGTAAAATCATCGAAAAAAACTTGTATCCTAATGTTCACACACCTTCCCCTATCCTTAATTTACCTTATTAAACACTTCCCATCACTGAGATCCCCCAAATTCCTCATTTTTGCACAAACCCTAGTTTCTTGCCACAACTTGGCAATTTTCTAGGCTAGGCCTGTGTTTTGCCCTTTTGGACCCCTTCCCCTCACTCAATCTCTGAGATTCCACTTTCCCCTACTCCCTAACATCCCTCCCTACTTAAAAAAATTTCCCCAAGAATTTAGAAGCCCCTTATCCCCTTCATTTCGCTTCATTTCGACAAAATCCCTTGTTTCACACATCGGGATAAGTTTCACTCAAAAGACGTTCCAGAGCAATAAAAGATGAATTTTGAACAACTGAGAGAGTTTTTTGTCCAAAACGGGCCAAGAAAGAAAAACCTCCTTCACGTTTTACACAGGTGTCATGGTTTTAGAGAAATGTCAAAACTACAATCGCCTTGGGAGAATTGATGCACCTCTAACGGGACCTTGGGAAAATCAAGTTTTCTCCTAGCTTGTTTGGCCAAATGACTTTCTTGATGAGTTTAATGGTAACTATACACAAGGATATTTCCAACGAGCTATCATGAGCTCAATTTGGAGTTGAGGAAGGCATTCAAAAGTTGACTGCAACAGCACTCTGCCTTGAGGTAGCCTCATTTGGCACATTTTGACCAGTCTTGGGATATTTGATTTTTGACAAAGAAAATGAACTCCAAATTGAAAAATTCTAGTTGGGTTGGAAATTAGAATCAAATACCTTTCCAACAAGCTATCCTGCACCTGATTTTGAGACCGGGAAGGCCTCCAAAAGTCTCCTGCCAAAAGGCGCTACGTCAGGCTCTATGCGCCGCGCGCCTCAAGCCCAGTGCGTCGCGCGCCTCCCTGTGCGCCGCACGCCGTGCGTGACCCATAAGATTGGGAGGTTCAAATCACCAATGGCTTGCAGTTTTGGATTTCTCATGGAGAATCATGAATTTTGGTACTTTGACAAGAAGTTTGGGTGAGTTATGGGTCCCCAAAAGGTAAAAAAACATGCAAAAAATGACATCACTGCCCCTATTTTGGCACAGAGGAAGAAGTCTTTGGAGAATGCAATTTTGGAGGGGCAAATGGACACCAAATTGGAAAATTCTACTTGGGTTGGAAAGTAGACATCTAGGGCTTTCCAACAAGCTATCATGAGATCAATTTGGATGCCGGGAAGTGCCCCAAAATCAGGCTAAAAGGCGTGCGATGCATAGAGCTCAGGTGCGCGGTGCATAGAGATTTTTGGTCAAATTTTCACCTTCCAGCTCGGAATTTCGGCCAGTTATGACTAGTTTCACCTCCTGATGTGATTTTTGACCCAGCTTGATGTAATTGATTAAACATGATGTAATTTTGACACTTAGTTACTTGTTCTAGAAGATTCATTCACCAAAGAGTGAAAATTTAATGAATGAATTGGTTTCCTACCTTATAGAGGCAAGTTGTTTTGACTGCCTAGATTGTAGTGCTTTGTTTAG
>APFE030917964.1:168458-180023 GCA_000404065.3 Pinus taeda
AACCACATAGGTGCATCCTTAGTTCAGATCAAGCAAAGCATTAGAAACCCATAACCTGCATACAGGATCTCACACTTCATCAGATATTCAATACTTGCACTCCTGGCCTAATGACCTTCTCCTCCTTTTATAGTTTTAGGCCTTTCTCAATACCATGGACCAAAACCACTTAGGACCAATACCTGGACCAAATACCTAGGGTAAATACCTCGGACTAGATATCTTGGACCAATACCATGGATCAAAATACCATGGACCAAATACCTCGGACCGAAAACTTAGTTTTCCAAGGTATACGCACCTTTCCTTCTGTGAAAGTGTGTGTGTGTACATATACGCTACTTGTGGTCAGTGAACCTGTATGTATACACAGCTTGGTCAAGGTGAACCTAGGTATACCTCTCTTTCTTCATTCTTTGGAGTCTGATCTGTAATCCTGTGTTGTTAACCTACGGTACTGTGAACTGTCATCTGAGTGAGTTGCCATCAAGGAAAACACCTGTATCATAATGCCAACAATGTACCTACAAGTGTTCTCAGTAAGCATCATAGAATATTTTGAGGAGATATGTCAAGAGAAGTTTTCTAAGAAGGCCTTCTTGAAGACAAGGGTACAAAGGCACCATGTTGTGATAGTTGAAGGAATGTTGGATTGTGACGATAAAAGTGACCCATGAAAACTCCATAACTCCTCTAAACCCTTTGAAGGGGAGAATAAAACTATAATGCAATATCTATTACAAGTATTGAAGACACTCAGTGTCATCACTTCTCAAAGAAATTCATATTACAAGTCATCAGGCTCCAATTCATCAATGTAAATGACTTTTCATGTTGTCATCACATGAAGATATGGAAAATGATGATGTTATTTTGGAAAATATTATAAATGTAAATATTTGGAAGTGCAAGAGTCATATATGGAAAAAAGAGTCACTAGGAAAATTTCAAAAGTCTTCTAGAAGTTTAAATGTCATATTAGAAGTTCAAGAGTCACGAGGGTAGTTCAAGATCCATTGGGATATGAAAAGGTCATCCCTCTTGTTATTAAATAAGGCCCATTACTCAAGAAAAGGAATTTTTACCCTATCTTATCAAACTAAGCATTAGAGAGAAGATTTTCCTTTTGGGGAGCAACCACTGGCTCCACTATTGGAGCTAGTGGTGTCTTATTATAATAATGTATCTTGGAAATTTCGCTTAATAATAGAAGCTCTTTGAGCCAATACATTTTCATGCATATATTGTGAATGTTGTAAGACTATTTGTTAGATGTTTGTGGTGTGTGTTTATGCTCTTATGTACTAAAGAAATTGAACTACTTCATTGGCTTTATGCACATCTTGTTGAATGTGTGTTGTATTCTTTTTAATGATCGTTATCTTGAAATGAACTATTGCACTAGATGGTTAACGACTATCTCTTATATATGTGTGTGTGACTTTATTAGGATAGTACTACTAATTTTCTTCTAAAGAATCACTTTTTCTTCCCTTCTGGTGAAATAACCTTGATACATATTGCAACTGAACATTTCACAAGGCTTACTTGCTCATTTGAAAATACATGTTTGTTGCTTTCTTATGCTAACTATTGCAACCAAGGAAAATTTTAAGATTATGGAAGTTGGGTGATATTTCGGATGGGGCTCCTACACCAAACAATGTGAAGTCTAATGGGGACTTCATATGGAGGAGACCCCTTGTATGTTGTCAGTTTCAGGCACCATCAACATTCAGGCACTAGAAGGAGGGCATCATTGATATGGTTGATAAATCATCACATCCTAACAAAGAACCTTTCGATCAAGGCACCAATCATCCAAGTCCAAATCAAAGTCATAATTATGAGAGAATAATCTCCACATCAAAGTCCGGAACATGCTTTTGAAGTTATGTACGAAAAACTCCGAGAGTTTTGATTTGCAAAAGCTTTTGGAATATTTCCTGTTGTCACTATTATTCCTCATAAGCACTCTAAGAAAGAAACAAGTCAACATAGTGTTCTGGTTTCTTCAGTGGAAGATATAATTACTACTACTCTTGATGATCTAGCTATATCTGTTCATCAAGAGAATGAACCACCACTCATCGAGGATAATCTAGAAGGTGTCGGAGAAGATTTTCATTTTGTTGGGTGCAGGAATCGCGGTTAAGGAGGTCCTTTCAACACATAACTTGCCAACCCGGGGTTTCGTACACTTCGAGGTGTAGCACATGAAATTCCAAGAAATGATATTAACCTTCTCTAATTGTATTCCTACTTCTTAAACCAAAAATTTTACAGAATCGAAAATAATGATGATTAAGTGGCAATTGATACTCAAAGAAAGTATGGTGCTGGAATAAATGAAAAGTAATTTTGCATAAACTGAAATAGATTCGTAATTTATTGTGAATAATATTAACTAATGAAATGACCCTTTATATTTACCTTCAGTGAGACAGTGTGATAAATAAGTTATTCAATGTATATGTCTTCTTTAAATATATTCTTGCTTACACTAAACTGTTATTCCTGCACTACAACAACGTTCCTGAACCAGAACGATGTGCTTGCACTGGATTGAGGTTTAGATATTGGAAGGGTGTTCTGTACTTGTACTGAAGTTCTGACCTTTGTGAAAGAGTTCTAAGTATCTGAGATAGAACAATCTGATCCTATATCGAATCTGAGGTTCCTGCACCAGATAATCAATATTTTTGGACTCGATTTCTATATTACTTTCAAAAGAAATAAAAATTGCGTTCAGTGAATTAAAGTGCAAAGAAAACAGGATTCGAAAGTAAATTCTCACAAGGAGAAAGATGGGTAAACCAAACTTAGATTTTGAACAGGAAATGATTTTCAAAAGCGTTAAAGTAATTCTTTCTTTTAAACAAAAAACTCTTCTATGTGATTACATAAATCAGCTGGTTGTGTAGATCGGGATTTTCCTGAGATAACTGTGCATGTAATTTAGATCTACCTTTTTAATGATTTAACTCAGAGGGTTCATTCAATAATTAATCATGTAATCCAATCCTCTTCGAAAGTGTTCAGTGCAAGCACAAACCTGTAAGTTACTACAACGTTTGTTCCATATGCAACACAATTAAATCTTAAGTAAAATTGTAGATATTAATAATGCCCTTAGTTTTAGAAACAATCATCAATCTTGCATGAAGGAATAAAATAACTCTTGCAAATAGAAAGGAATAAAAGACTTGTGAAACTAAACTAAAGGAATCGACTTGCAGAATAAAAAATGCACTAGTAAAGGCATCGTGCTTGGAAAAGTAGCATGCTTGTACCGATCTCGCAGAAATGAAATCAATATTTAAAAGAAAAGCTTGTGTAAATTGAAATCAAATACTTCTAAGTCTGCACACCATAGATCTGTATATAATAACTATAAGTGAAATCAAACCTGTAACTTGTGAGAAAGATCAAAGTAAATAACGAATTCACGCCTACACTCTAAAATAAATTAACACACCTCTAAAGAAAGGAAAAATGAGTTGGGTTGGCCAGGCCCTAGCCAACCAGCTTGTTTCCATGCTAAGAAATCTAGAAACGTAGTTGGTCAAAGATTCATCACAACACAAATAGGAAACGAAACTACATATTGGGCACATTCCTTTATTTTAGTTTCAAAAGAAAAAGTACATCTTGGATCTGCAAACCAGCCTAGAGAGGTGATACTCCAAAATAACTACAGTCTTTTAACAAAATTTCACCATGGCATCGCTCCCTAATTCCTATTAGAATTTTACAATATATACAAGCCTTCAGGCCTACGACGGTAACAAAATATCAATAGCAGCTTAACTAAGCCTTTCGGTTTTTTTACAAAATTCTAATCTAAGGTATTTGGCTGAGGTCATGATCTTCATCTGCTGATTTCTCTCCCGCTCCGAGCCCAACTCGAGGTCAACTGATCCTTTACCAAAAATATGCATTGATTGATGAACTGCCATGGGAGTGCGAGAATCCTCCAGTTGGTGCAGGAATCCTACCTGCACTCAACCATGGTAACACAATGATTAATACAGTTTTTTATCAAATACTTTAGGAAAGACAAATATTAGTTGCAAGGATAATTAAAGGTATAAAATCCATAGATAAATAATTAAGTCCATGACAAACCTTTAAATATGAAAATACAAAGAGGGTGCAGGAAGGTGCATGATTTTAGAGAAAAGTACAGGAATGAATAGGTTCTTATGTTAAAACAGAGGTTTAGGTCATGTGTCTTGAGTAGGATAGAGGTTAAAAAATAGGATAGTTTAGCCTACCAAAATCCTCCCATCCCTATTTTGTTGTGTGTCCTCACACAACCTTTACCTGCTGCAAAAAAACCCAAAACAAGGGAGCCTTCTCTCAGTCCTATATTTGTATGCTAATTCCTTGTTTCACTATCTTCCTCTTCTTGCCTTGAACCTTCTTGAGCCATTTAGTCACCTTTCTAAGATGATCATGGCACTTTGATGCCCGAAATTTCCATATCTTCACTTGGCGTTTTTGCTCCTTCAATTCTCCTTCTAGCTATGTATTCTTCTATTTCTGCGTTGTCCCTTGTACTTTCAAATCCTCCTTCAGTATTTCCATCCCATAGATACGTTACTTGAGCTCTTCTATTTGACTATTTAGGTGGAGAATGGGGTCTTCCTTAATGACTTCTTCTTTTGCAGGAGTTTTCTCAATAGTTTACTCCAGACCAGTGCCGACATCATCGAGGTTGATACCACCCTAGTCATTATCTAGGTCGATATCACCCTGGTCATTATCCTCCTTTATTTCAATATCATGAAGGGTTTCAGTACCCTGCACTTCAACATCCATCAGATCCTTTGTCGAGTCGTTATCTGCACTTACACTAGGTGTCGACGTCATTTTCCTTTTCTTCATTTTTCCAAGAAAAACCAACAAGGGTGTGTTGTCTTCTTCATCGATATCCCCCTTGCTAATCATTGTATGAGCCACAACATTCGCAAGCATTGTAAGGTTGTATTCGATTGGTGAAGGAGGTGGGGAGTCGTCAAAATTTATTGGGGAAGTCGATTGAGTGTGGGCTTCCTTCAAAGAGGAAGTCCTCTTGACTGAGCTTCGGGTCTTCCTTTTTTATGTAGACGGGGTTTCAACAACGAGTTCTTGCTCCTTTGACTGCACTAACTCTTCTCTGTCTTTAGTCTTGGTAGGGCGCGGGGTTAGGATTTTAGGCTTCCCCTTCTTGCTTGCACTCTTCTTACCAGAGGATTTCCCTGCACCTCTATTTTGTAACTCATTCAAAAATGCTTCCCGGGTCATATTCGTGACCTCCAATTCCTTCTTAACTAAAATTGTAATCAACCCATGATGGTATAATTTTCATGCAACTTGGCTTGCTTTACTTTTCTGCACTCCTTTTACATTTTCTTCAAACTTCTTAGCAGAAAATAAGGGAAATTGATAAGTTTACATGACTCAAAATGTAGCAACAACTGAATATGATATAAGAAGGTCAACGAGTAGCGATCCTCACAGGCGAGGAACTTTTGTAGTATGTAAAATAGGTATTTCAATTTTCCTTCCATGGCGGTGCGTCTTAATACTATCTTCCAATCCACTTTTTGTTTTCTATCGACCATAAACTGGCGCCACTTTTTCTTCTCGATCTTCTCCTTTTTGAACCATTTCTCACCTTCTACTAATGATCCCGTGTCTTGTGACATAGACTATTCCGTTACATCAAATTCAAGTGATCCTACCTTGGCTCAGCTCCCATCAAAGGTACAAACAAACTTTAACACCACAGCCGAGTCAAAGCCATTAAATTTAAGCAAAAACGGAAGGAACCTGAATTCCTGCAACAATGGAAGACTATTCTTGTACTTGGCCATTTGTTCTAACTCTTTCGCAGAACAAGGTTCAATTCTCACGGGCGCCATCCTTAATTCCCTGAACCCTGTCTAAAAATTCTTTAGAAAAATCTCACGGGCATTTAGGAGCTCTATCTAAACAAATCTTATGATAATTGAGTTGTCAGACCGCCACTATATTGACCACCTCCTAATGTTTATGCTTCATCATTAAATGTAGACCTTGGGACGGATGCGATACATATAGTTTGTGGTGCAAGCAGAGATAATTATTGGTGAAGGCAACGATTAAGGTGCCATGATTAATATGACAATCATGCGTGGTATGGTATAAGGTCAGGTCATCATTAACAGGTAACGAGATTTTTCAAAAAGGTAAGTATGGTATGACAGGTTAAATCATACACACCCTGCAATCACTTCATTATTTCACACAACGTGTACATGGTACTTTAAAAAAATAGGATTTCATAACTTAATTATCCTTGTACTTAAAATATTTCCTTCCTATTTAGCAAATGATAAAACAAAGCTTAATCATAATAAAAATTATTGAATTCTATCAATCTGGAAGTGGTGCAGTCATTCTACCTGCACACGATATTCATGAAACAAGAGAAACTTTCCAGATGCGCATTTTTGCACGAGGTATTCCTACACCATACTACAAATTTTTGATACCATTGTTCCTGCACCGGGACATGTAATTTGGTACTCGGGAGTGCTTAGCAGTGTGGATTCTTGCACTGAACATTTCTGCACTTGAACATTTCTGCACTGGACATTCCTGCACTGGATATTTCTGCACCGAACATTTCTGCACCGAACATTCCTGCACTAGATATTTCTGCACTAGACATTCCTGCACTAGACATTACTGCATTGAACATTCTTTCACTGAACATTACTACACTAAACACATATACTTGCACCAGGGATTTGTGGCCAAAAAATTCTGATAAAATTCATAGGCTGGATTCTGATGGATTTGTTGAATCATAAAGGAGGTTTTATTTTCCATCTTTTCTGTATCAATACATTCCTTTTGATCTACGTCATAAGCTTGAATCACATTATGCAATATGATCCATGAGGGAGAAAAGAAGTGGGAAAGGGGGTAAATTTTCTTAATGGGAAGGAAATTATGACAGGGAATTTCAAGAGTGAGACTACCAAGAGGGACATATCGAAAAAGGGATCTGGGAAAAAAAATTTAGGGGAAAAAGAAGGAAGAACGAAATCGGATAGGGGCAGTTTCCGTATGAAGATATGGGTGGTAATATTTATGGGATAAAAAGAAGAAAAATAGAGGGAATTTTTCGAAAAAGGAAATAGAAGAAGGGAAAAATTTCACCTCAAAATTATGCCTGGATAGTGCCAAACCAAAAATAAATGCAGTGGGAATTGAGTGTTTCTGCATAAAGATTTCTGTGTCAGCTCTCCCAAACTTGGATAAGAGCTCGGTTCCTGCACGTAAAAACTTTCTTCTTATTGGTGACAGTTAGCACATATAAAGATCAAGCAACATTCCCATTTTATTAAAATTTTGATCTTCTTGCTAGCATGTCAGTTTTCAAGCTGATCCTTCTGTGACCATGTCAGCAAAATGATTTTCACAATCACAGGAAAATAATTTTTTTTTTTCTATTTTTAGTTTTTGTCATTTTTATTTTATTTTATTTTTTTGAAAAGAGAAAATTAGATCTGTAATAGGTTGGCATGGCCACCTATCATTTCTAGCTTAGGTTGTTGTTGCACTTGCTGCATGAAGTCCTCCTTTGTGAGGGGTTGAAAATATACCTTGAGTCTATGCCCATTCATAAGGAACACTGAATTTTTCCCATCAATAGTTTTGATCTCTACAACCCCATTCTCGAAAATTCTGACTACTTCATAAGGTCCCATCCAGCGTGTATGGAATTTCCCTTTGAAATGTTTAAATCTAGAGTCATAGAGAAGTACCCAATCACCTGGTTGGAACTTCTTCTTCTTGATAGACTTGTCATGGCACTTTTTGCATTGTTGTTGTATTAACACGTTCTGTTGAACAACATCTCTTCGAAATTCATCTAACTCATTTAACTGTAATAGACGTTGTTGTTGTGATTCTGAGAGATCTAATCCCAACTGAACTATTGTTTGAAAGGTTTTTATTTGGAACTCTATTGGCAAAAGAACGTGTTTCCCGTATACCAATTCATATGGTGTATGTCCTGTGCTATTCCGCCAAGTGGTTCGATAAGCCCATAAGGCTTTAGGTAACTAGCTAGCCCAATCCTTCCTATGCAGATTTAATGTTTTGGTGAGGATGGATTCATCACCTTGTTGGTATATTCCACCTGGCCATTTGCTTGTGGGTGATACAGAGTGGACTTTCTATGCAGAATTTTGTATTGATCCATGACTTCTTGTACCAGATTAGAAATAAACTGCAATCCATTGTCAGTAATAATCTCTCTAGGAACACCAAATCTAGTAAAAATTTCACTAAACAAAAATTCAACAACAACTTTTTCTGTAGCGAAAGGAACAGCTTTAGCCTCTACCCATTTTGTAACAAAATCAGTGCAAATCAATATATGCTTTTTATTCATGGATGTTGGATTTATTGATCCTGTGAAATCGATAACCCATTTTTCGAAAGGCTCAATCATAATCTCAGGACATAAAGGCATTTCATTGGCTTGAACAGGTTGACCCATTCGCTGACAGCTATCGCATCGCTTGACATATTGTTTGGCATCCTTAAACAAAGAAGGCCAAAATTATACATCACGTAAGATTTTATATGCAGTTCTCTTATTAGAGAAGTGACCACCACAAGGTTCATCATGGGAAGATTTCAGTATATCAAACACTTCTTCCTCTCTTACACATCTACGAATGATAAGATCTGGTCTAGTGTAAAGAGGTCTCCTTGGACCCAAGAATATGCAACACTTTTTAATATGATATCCCGCTTTTCACAAGCGGATAAGTGAGGTGGTGTTTTTCTGGCGAATAAATAGTTAGCTATGTCAGCAAACCATGGAGACTTTGTTGACATAGCAAAAGGATGTCTGTCAAGGAAATCATCATCAACAAGAATTACTTCACCAGGATTATTTAATCTAGAAAGATAGTCAGCTACAACATTAGATTTTCCTAGTCTATCAACAAAAGTAACATTAAATACCTGTAACAATAGTAACCACCTAGTCACTCTACCACTAGTCAATGGTTTATTCATTAAATATATTATTGCATAATGATCAGTATGCAAAAGAACTTTATATCCTATAATGTAGTGTCTGAATTTATTGATAGAAAAAATAACGGCCAAAAACTCTTTTTCGGTCACTATATAGTTCAATTCAGTGGGTGACAATTTTTTACTGATGAAGTAAATAGCATAGGATTACTTCTTTTCTTATTTTCCTATAGCTACACCAATAGAGGTATCTAAGGCATCAAAGGAAATGTGGAATGGAAGGGACCAGTTGGGACCACTCAAAATTGATGCCTGCATGAATTTTTCCTTTAATGTCTCAAAATGTTGTTGACAAGTTGTGGACCAGAGAAAATCACTATCCTTAGCTAACAATCGGAAAAGGGGTGTAGCTATCCTAGAAAAGTTCTCAATGAATCTCCTATATTAGCCTGCATGTCCTAGGAATCCTCTTAATTCCCTTTGTGTTTTGGGTGCAGGAAGACGCAAAATAACTTCCATTTTGGCCGGGTCTACCTGGATACCTTTGTCGGAAACCAAATGTCCAAGGAGCACTCATGCTTTCCACATTAATCTATACTTTTTATCACTCAAAGCAAGGTGAGCCTCTTGGCATCATAAAAGCACTTTTTCTAAGTTTTTGAGGACTTCCTGAAATGAGTTACCGAACACTGAAAAATCATCCATATAGATCTCAACACACTTAAGATCAACAAAAATGGCTAGCACAACCCTTTGAAAGGTGGTTGGGGCATTACGTAGCCCAAAGGGAAGCACTCGGTAAGCAAATGTACCCCATGGACATGTAAATGTGGTCTTACCTTGATCTGCGGGTGCGATCTGAATTTGGTTGTACCCACTAAAGCCATCTAAAAATGAAATGTACCTTTTACCAGCAGGGGTATCTAGCACCTGATCAATAAAAGGAAGGGGAAAGTAATCCTTGGGAGTGGCTTTATTAAGTTCTCAATAATGAATGCAGATGCGCCATCTCCCATCCTTTTTTGGGACTATTACCAACAGGGAGACCCACTGGCTATAAAATATAAGATATATAAAGTTAGGATCTAAGAGTTTTTGTAATTCTTCTTTTACAGCATCTCTTAGTGCAAGGTTCATGCTCCTTTGGGGTTGACGAATAGGTTGGTCTCCCTCCTGAATATAAATATGGTGAGTACAGGTTTCAGGAGGTATGCCTTTCATGTCCTCATAACTCTATGCAAAGGCATTAAGGTGATCACGCAACAAATCAACAAGCTTCTCTCGCTGAGATGAGTCCGGGTCTGAATTGATATGTAAGGATTTTCCTGGACTAATTTCAACAAGAGTAGTCTCGGGCTCAAGAGTGCAGGAAGATGCCACTAAGACTAGTGATGAGGAGGGTTGAGAATCAAAATTTTCTTGAAAATATAGACTAAAGATTTGACGAAACATGTCAAAATTAGGCATTGTGTCCAAATTATTGAAGAAATATTGTAATTCACCCTCCTGGGTAGACTCTATATAATGGTGGATCAAAGAAACAGGTTGAGTCTCCTCATCACTGTTGTCATAATCTAACCACAAGGTGTGCTTAGCTCCTGAATAGATCTAGCAGGCGGGTATAAGGTAACTTTCTTCCTAGAGTCTCCATGTGAAATATACATGTCAGCAGAGTGGCATCCATCATCGGCGGTGGTAAGCCATGGTTGCCCCAGAATCAAGGGATGTCCACCCATAGGATTTTTTGGTTAAAGGACAATAAAGTCTGTGGGGTATTCCCAAGAGTCTATGGAGACAACCACATCATCCAGTACACCTTCTGGCTTGATCTTTGATCTATTTTCAAGTTCAAGCATAGTAGGGGTAGGACAAATATGGACCAACCCAAGCTGATCCATGGTTTTCCTAGTCATGACATTGATGGTCGCACCCAGGTCTATTAACACATTGGGACAAGGATACCACCTATCTAAATAGAGACAACCGGGTTTCCAGGATCAATATACTTTTCCATTTGTGCACCTCTTGTCATTAACTCGGCTGCTCGACCAACAAATTGAATGGTCTGAGGTTCTTCTCTCTTCCTCCCTAGATTTTTGAGACAGAGTTCCCTAATGATCTTTGTGCAGATGGGAATCTCTCTAATAGCCTGAAGCAAAGGTACCTTTATGCAAAGATTCCTCAGCTCAGAAGGCAGATTGGACTCAGGGTCACTCCTCTCTATTACCAGCCTCTTCGAGTAGGGAGGTCATTTGAAGAAGATGGTAACTCTGATGGTGTGGGAATGGGCTGAATGGTATAATTTTTCTTCAAATGACCAGGAGTTTCCTCCTCGTTTTTCTCCTCAATAATCACCATGAGTTTTTTTTTTTTTTTTTTTTTTGGTTTAATTACCCTTCCAAATCTCAATTGAAGCTCATGTATCCCAATCAACAAGGTTTGATGAATAGGAGAAGGGGGCGGTTTAATAGAACGGATTGATTGCACCGCCTTATTATTAGGATTTGGTACTGGTTGTATCTCTTGTTGTTCCTG
>APFE030917965.1:7963-21445 GCA_000404065.3 Pinus taeda
CTCTGACACCAGATCGAGGCCATCCCCAGAAGGCGTGCCCAAGGGAGGGGTAGGATCAACCTACTTAGAGACCAAAACAGAGCCAGAGGAGCCAGTGGAGGCTAAATACTTCGAGGGCTTACAACTATTAACCTATTGCCATTTTTCTTTAGGGTCCCTAGGCTGCCTATTCAATTATTCCAAGCCTTTTAGACAACCTTTTTCAAAGTGACCATACTCATGGCATAACTTGCATTTAAAAGGAAATTGGTCATAGTCGACTTCTTTCACATGCGTCCAACTATCCATATAGAGGTTGAAAGCCGCTAGGATACATTTTTCTAAATACATCTCCACACATATCCTGGAACATGAGAAGATGCCATCCTTTGGCTCAGAGCAATTGATGTACCTCCCCAAGGAGTTCCCAATGAGTCTAAAAGTTGCATCATTCCAACAATGAAGGGGAAGGTAAGGTAACTTCACCCAGACTGGAACCAATGAAGGAACATCACATTCTGGGTTGAAGCTAGGACTCTGGAGCGGCCCAAATAAATCCCATGTGCCCCCATAGAATATGGACCACTCTTCAACACTAAATCTTGATCCATCCTATTCTTGAAGTAAAAATTATAAAAGCCTTTACCACAAAAGGAGAAGATGACTGCACCTTTAATAAAAGGTTTCCAGTTCTTCTCAACCCAGGCCTTCACCATCCCAGGGGATGGATAGAGGCCCATAAAATGACCAGTGAGACCCCTATACACCGGCTGGAGGGTATGCGAGCGGGCTTGCAAGGCACAAATCTCAATCTTATATATCTATGTCGCCTTTTTCACAAACTTAGACTCTCCCTCCTTACATAACTTTAGAGCAGAAGCCATCAATACATTGAAGGTAGTGATGTATGGTAGCAGTGGCACCTCCAGGGAAGGTTCTGACATTGGAAGGAGCACACCCTACCACGGATGCCCAGAAGTTGGCTGGGAGAGAGCCCCAATAGACCGACTATGCTTTTGCCAAATAGGTGAATACCACACACAACAAGCATAAATAGGCAAAAAAAGAGGTCAAAGCACGACTAGAGGGGCCGAGATCCTGCTCAAGGGGCCCAACTAGCCGGCTGCAACGCCAACCCTTCACTCCATTGTTATGTTAAGATGCCACCCACAAATATCTCTGATGTTTGAAGCAACCTCTACAAAATCAAATATGTTATATATGATTTTTTTACTTAGAATACATATTAAAATTATTATTTCATCATTGTTGGTAGTTAAATTTTAATACATATTAAGTTTTTAATATAGAAAAGTATAATAAATTAGTTATTGTATTTATTTATTTTTTCCTTTTTTTTTTTTAATTAACTTTTAAGTTGAACTATTTATTTACTGTAATATTGAGGCGTATATGAAGAAAGTAATAATGAAAAAAGATTTTTTTCCTAATCAATTTTCACATTAAAATAATGAGTAAATGTTGTCGCTCTTTTAGTTGATAAATATTTTCTTTTTTTTCATTTGCAGTACGCAAGGGAAGTATTCCTTTGTTCATAGCAAATGTTGTTGATTTTGTTATGGATCTTGCTATTTGGAAATTTCTCCCTTTTGAGATTATTGAGCTTATGTTTCATTGGCTTGCTTTGTCAATCTTGATGAACTTTAAGTTGGTTTGTAGACAATGGTGTATTGTTTTGGAAAACCCGCTTTTCCTTGTGAGTTGTGATCGATGCGATGAGAAAGAGTTAGGATTTATTTCTTTTCCTGCTCATTTTGGTGATCATTGCTTGATAGCATCATACCTTAACAATAATGTTCACTTATCTACCATGGTGTTTTGTTTTCTTCATTATGGATACACAATTGAATGTACAATGGGATCAATGATTTTGTTTAGCGTGAATGGAAGTTATTTGCATACAAGAAATTATTTCATTGTCAACCCTTTTACGAAGACATTTAGAAATGTTGGAGTTATTTGTCTTAGGGAGTGAGGATTCTTCTCTTTATTGAAAAGATGCAGTCCACGAAAATATGAATGGGTGTTTTTCAAACATGTTTTTAAAAACACAAACTCACATTTTTTCATTTGTAGTAGTGTTGACAACGTTTGCAAGAGGACAAAGCTTCCATAGGGCAGTGTAATGCCACCAAAGAAGGTTGTCTTCTTTGAAGAACAATTTTATTGGGTATATCTAGACAGAGATTATGAATATTACCCTACTTATGGTTACACTATCTACTGGTTGGATTTGACTAGAAACAATTGGGGTTATTCATTTTTTCCTATTGTTTACATACAATGTATGTCATTAGGGTTATATAAGAATCAACTTCTTTGTGTTGTTAATAATGACCGGACATCCGTTTGGCCACTTGAAGAGATAGATATTTTTGAATTTGGTCGACTCTCGAAAGAGAAAAGTATGGAATGTTTTGAAGATGATCGGGGATACATATGGTCGTTGCTTGAATATGTGGCTGTGGATATAGATAGTAAATGTGTAGGTTACCTACCTTTGCATATAGTTGAAGAAAAATTATTATGTTGGGTTGGTGTGAAGTGCAACTCAAGTTGTATGATTTATTAATTGGATTGTGCAAAAAAGCATATGTGGATGGATTGTCCATGCTTGAAGTGTCATGCTTCTACAAACGATTGAAGATTTTGATGAAGTGATTGAGAACGGAAATTTTTTTTCGCTTATTCCTAATGCATATTCTATTGTTGAGATACCTCCACTACCCGTGGATGTATTCAATTAGCCTTTCAGGCATGAACATGTTTGTTCTTTTATATTGCTGAAGACCATATGTATGTTTAATGGTTTTAAATATATTTTTTGAGCATCATTGTAATTCACATTTTGATGTTACACTGACGACATAACTATGCTAAATTTGGAATGTGGTTTGTAGGTTCATTCTTCTATCTACAAACGTTTGAAGATTTTGAAGACGTCATTGAAAATGAAAATGTTTTTTCACTTATTCGAAATGCAGATTGTATTGTTGACATAGATCCACTACCTGTGCATGTATTGAATTAGCCTTTGAGGCTTGAACATGTTTTTTTTTTATAATGTTGAAGACCCTATGTATTTTTAATGTTTTTATATATATTTTTGAAGATCATTGTACTTCACATTTTCAAGTTATACTCAAGACATAAGTATGCTAAATTTGGAATATAGTTCCTACCCTCATGCTTCTATCTACAAACAGTTGAAGATTTTGATGATGTCATTCAAAATGGAAATGTTTTTTCACTTATTCGAAATGCAGAGTATATTGTTGACATATATGTACTACTTGTGGATGTATGGAATTATCCCTTGAGGCTTTAGCATGTTTGTTTTTTTGATAATGCTGAAGACCCTATGTATGTTTAATGTTTTTAAATATTTTTTTAAGATCATTGTAATTTAGATTTTGAATTTATAGTGACCACGTAGGTATGCTAAATTTGGAATGTGGTTTGTATTTCTTTGTTTTTTGCAATTTGTAAAAAATGAAAGGTTTTTGTACTTATTGGAAAGAAATGTTTTGTTGGTGTGAATCCATAATTGGTGGAACTTGTATTGTATCGATTATTTGTAAGGGGATCATTTTTCCATGGGTTTTAAGTTTCTCAAGGGAAACATAATTTCCAAGATATTTCTTTGTGGAGTTTTGCTAGTTTTTTGTTTTTCCAAGATTGAAGAGTACATATTACACTCGAAGGAAATTGCGAAATGAGTTTTCAATTGAATTTAACTTTATGATAAAAATGTTAAGTGAACTAAGAAGAAAGAGTGGTGTGAAAATACCTTGCTTTGATGCTACACGACAACGATCAAATGAATACCAATGGTAGCAGTATCAATAGAATAAGGAAGCCATTAAAGAACATAGAAGAGTTATGTATCAATGGAAAAAGAAAAGTTTTATGAAATGATGAGGAAACAGGACCTGTAAATCGTAAGTATGAAAAGAGGAGTGGTTTTCTGCAACAAAGATTTTGTTTTCATGGTCGATTTTTGGATGTTTATGATGTTAAAGAACTTATATTTTTTGAAGGTTTACTAATTTTCATCTTCTTTCGGAAAATTGTGTTTGGAAAGAGAGTCTTCATATCAACAATTATGGTATTTTGTGTGAAAACAATGAAACAAATGGAATTTTGGGAGTTGATGACAACTGTATGAATGAATAATTTCCTGAAATGGTTTTGTGAGATTGTGTTGGAAAACAAGGTTAGTGATTGTCTAGTAACAACTATATTGTTGATATAGTTACCCTAGCCGAATCTATATGTAATGTGTTTGTTGCAACAATGTAGGCAGTTCAAGTTTTTTTCTTTTGGATTTTTTTTTCTCTTCATGTGAAGTTTTTAGTGTTGTATTTTTTTTCTCGTATTATTTTTTCAGAACAATCTCAAAATGGTTACTAATTGGAAAATAGATTCAGAAGCAGTTGAACCTTTATTTCTTCCTCAATGTGAAGGTCAATGAACAACATGTCAAATTTCGCGAAATGATGAAACACATGGTTTGAGTAATCGTAAATTTAGAAACTTTCATCTTTAGGTAGGATAACATTTTGTTCACATGTTTGTTTGCATTCTTGTTTATTATTTGCAAATTTTGGTGCTATTCCATATATGTTCTAAAATGTTGTATGTTTTGGAACATTTCCTTTACATTGGGACCATTGATATAGATGAGAACCTTGGGGGTTGTGGAAATGCTGGAAGAGATGTTGTAATGAAATATAGGGAATCTAATTCCATTGAACAACTTGTTGTGTATGATTTTTTTGGTGATAGTAATATGCTTGCTAGAATGGTTTATAGTTTGGGCCGATTTGATGGAAATGTTGGAGTCAGTATTTCTCAACGTAGCTCTATAGAGAATATTGTTGAAGAGAAAAGATGTGAGGACAGTTTTGTTCTTCGCAAAGAAGAGGTGCTTAATGCCAATTTATTTCCAAAGGTTTAATGCTTGTGAATGTTAATTTTATATTGTTTTATGCATTTCTTTCTTTATGTTTTTTGGCAAAATACTGCTCAAGTGAATAGTGGTTGAGAAACAAATTTTCAAGCAACGAAAGGAATATCAATTCCACAACTTGTGCATGGAAAATGAAACAATGAAGAAAATGTAAATTGTTTTTTTTTCATGAAAACATTTAATTTATTTTCTACATATTTCGTTCTTACAAAGGTCACTTTCTTTCTTCAAAGCAGAAATTGCTTACATGTAATGAATATGGAAGAATAATTTCCCATTCCGTTATGGAAATAAATTATAGAACTAATACTCCAGTTGCATGATTTGTTTCACATCATTGCCAAGCTATAATGGTGTCACGTAGAGAAAATGAAACTGCTTCCTATGATTTTAGCAAACACATGCTTGATGTCCATAAAACATTTCGGTCAAAGATTGACAATTTTTCTATTGTGCATATGTTCCATGTATGCAATGGATTTTATCTTGGTATACAAGTTTTCAGATTGCATGAGGGGCCCATTTGTAAAATATGTATGTCTGAGAAAGGTGCTCATCACTTTTCTCACTTTAACAATGTGGATCCAGGTGAGAAACCTGAGGTTTTAAGAGTTTTGACACAGGTTGAAGAGGTGTTAATAACGTGAGTAAATCCAATATTCCAAGTGACCCATGCTTGTGGTGGTCAATATAAATATAGTAGTCACATGACAACTTTTCCATAAGATATTTCTTTAATTGCGAAAAAGCTTCCACGACGTCTTGAAGAACTAGAATTTTTAATTGTAAGAAGGCAAGGAGTTAGTTTTGAATACTATGAATGTTATGTGAAGAGCCAATGTGTGATGGATGCATTGCATTATAAAATTGAAATGGAAAAGTACTACAATGATGTGGAAATTGACATGGATTCAATTTCTTCTCTCCCGAAAAGACCTACTTATGTTTCTAGCAGGTTACAATATGTTGATAGTGATTTTGATGATATAACTAGGATGGATATAGATATTGAAATAGATGGGGCTAATTGTTTGCACTATCACCCATCATCCTTTCTTTCTCATTTTCCTAATGAATCAAGGGAAGTTGATCGAATGAGAAGATTTATTGAGAATGCAAATAGCACATCCGTTGAAGCAATGGATTGGCCAAATATTGGTACACCTACCATTAATGAATATAACACTGAAGGACTGCTAGATATGGCATTCCCCACTTTATTCCCTACAGGTGATGTTGATTGGTTGCATCCTCATATTTGCAATGTTGAGATGCATGAATATGGTTTGCATCTATTGAAATTTTATGATAAAATATTTGGAAGCCATCCTCAGTTTTGATATTTCTTGATGAATATGATTATGCAACATTGTATTTAGGGAACAAATTCATATTTTTAAAGAGAAATATTCATGAACATTTTCCTTCATTGTTCGGGAGTTTCGTCAACAACTTTCTTATTTGCTAGATAATAAGTTGGTTGAGAAATTAATGCATTTTGGATATTCTCTTAGGGGTACAAGGGCTTATTGGAAAAAGTGTCGTTGTGAATTAACTGATATGATCAACCAGTTGGGTTGTCCTACTTTGTTTTTTACATTGAGTGCAGTTGACACAAAGTGGTCTGATTTGCATAATGTTATGCCTTGAAACAGAAATTGCCATAAAAAAGTGAGCATGTGAAAAAGATTCAAAATGTTATTTAGTACCCGCATATTATTGCTATGTACAGGCACCAAAGATTCAATATTTTTCGTGACACAGTCTTGCAAAGTTATCTTGGTGCTAAATACTTTTGGTATAGGTTTGTTGTCGTTTCTTTTGGATGATTTTATAATGATTTGAAGGAAAATGTATGTTATTATTATTGGTTATTATATGTTAATTGATGTTTTGAATCTTGTTAGGTACGAATCGCAACATAGAGGTTCGGCTCACATCCACGATTTTTGTGGTTGCCTGAAGCATCAGATATGGAAACATTGGATTTATCCAACACGACTACTGTCAGCATAGCAAAGTGCTACTTTGGAAAATATATTACAGCTTGGAATCTATGTGACATACATTGTCAAAATGTGATGATCCCTCAAACTATAAATGATGATCCATATCTTTTGAATACTGGACAATTTTTTTCTTGCAATCCCAAAGAAGATTATGAGCATGTAGTGAACTGTGTGCAAAGGCATACAAAATGCAATGTTGATTCTTATTTACATAAAAATGGGTATATCCTTTCATGTCACTATCATGCTCCATGAGAGGTTCGTGTGGATTCAACGTTGTGCATAGAAGAGAAGGGGGCCTAACAAAAAAGTATGAACCAACACGAAAATGATGATAATTTAAATGTTCACAATGTTGATGTTTTAACAATGTGGAAAGAAAATGTTGGTTTCTTTCATGACATCAAGTTTTGAATTATATTTCAAAATATGCTTCAAAGGTAGAGAGAATATCATAAACTTATCATGAAATGTCGACCATATTTGCTGGTGGTAGTGGGTTTGAGGCTCCTATACTATCAGTGTATAGAAAATTCCTTGTTGAAATGCTTGTTGAGTGTGACATTGGAGCTCAAGAGACATGCCATTTGTTTCTAAAGCTCCCTCTTGTTGTCTGTAGTTGCAAATTCTTTTCTTTGAATGTTGGGAAGAAAGTGTTCCAAAGGCTTTCTCTGCATTTTGATGAAGCTTTTTACAGAAACAATTTCATTCAGGTTTATCAAAGCCAACCTATTTTTTCGGAACATTTATGCTTGGTACAAACAAAAAGATCGTATAGTTTTGAGGAGAAGTGTAGGCAAGAGCAATGGAGACCACATGATAAGCATGTTATCGTTCGAGTTTGGCCAAGATTTTTTGTATTTCCTGATTATTAGTTAGAAGAGTTTGAAATGTTTTGTTGGAGTGAGTTGCTTTTATGCAAGTCATTTTGTGACATTGGTTCAGATATCGGATTGTGTACTGAAAGTATTGTTGAGAATGAGGAATTGGAGATATCGTGTGTGGCATATTGATTGAACCCCTTTTCCAAATGAAGGTGATGAAGAGGATGTGGAGCCGCTTATACATGAATAAAATGTTAATCGAGATTTTGAAGAGTGGAAATACTTTTCGCGTTTAGTTCCTCTAAGCTGTGTAAATATTTCATATCTTGATAATCTTAGAAGAAGGGACTTTGATGTTGATAATTGGCCGGGAATGGTGGTTTCAAATTATTTTTTATAATAGGGGGTTAATTTTGTGAAATATGCACAGTCTACAGGTGTTCTCATTTGTAGCTTCGTTAGGGACACATATTTTTTGCCTTCTTCTTTATCACAAAAACAACTAACTACTTTTGAAATTATTTTTCGACACTTTGCTAATGACAGAGATGATGGTGCTTTGAAAATGAGTATTCGAGGTATTGTTGTAACAGGGAAGTCTTCTCTCATTAGTTGTATTTTTCATGCTCTTTCTAGTTCAAGAACGGATGGATAAAGTCCTTTGTTATTGCTGGCTCCAATAGGTATCACTAATTTTAACATACATGTCAAAACAATACATTTTGGTTTAAAAATTACTATACAAGTTATGGAACCAATGTGTGGGTAGGATTTGGCAGTGTTCCAAGAAGAAATGAGGCACATTTGATATATGTTGATTGATGAGATGAGCTTTATAGGTCCAAGGCTATTCATACAAATAGATTCTTATTTGCAAGAATCCTTTCCTAAAAACAAGGACTGTCCTTTTGGTGGTAGGTCCATCATTCTTGTCAGTGACCTTGCACAACTGTCTCCTATTAAGAATAAACCCTTGAATGCAGGTAAACTATTGGGACAATTTTGTGGGAAAGCTTTAACATTGTTTTGGCTCTGGATAAAATTTATAGGCAGAAAGGAGATGATTTGAGACAAGCATACTTTTGTAATCTTTTAACCAATATTAGAAATGAAAATCCTTTTCTTACTGATTGGGGTCTTCTTATGATGCGTGTTTATAAGTGCTTGGATCAACAGGAAAGGAATTTGTTTGATTCTTTAGTTGAGTTATTTGCAACGAATAATCTTGTCAATTTGCATAATTGAAAAATGCTTATATTGTGAAATTGTCCTATTGTGAGATGTGTTGCAAAAAGTAGTAGAAGAACATAAATAACTGATAGTGATGATGATGTTTTGGAGCGTGAATTACTATTATGTTGTGGAGAGCGCATGATATTAATGTATAATTTGTGGGTTGAAGTTGGTATGGCTAATGGTGCACTTGGATATATTGAAAATATTTTCTTTGCACCTGGTTCGAAGCCGCCACAACTTCCACAATTTGTTATAGTTATGTTTGAAAAGTATTGTGGTGTTCCATTTGATAGTGATTGTCTAATACTTGTACCGATTATGCATGTTGTTAGGGGGATTATGAGAAAAATTCCTTTGAAAATGGCATGGGTGTTGACAATACACAAATCCCAGGGGATGAATTTGCAACGAGCCACTGTAGATATTGGATATAGAGAGAGGCAGGTTTTGACATTTATAGTTATATCTAGAGTGAAATCAATAGATGGTTTGTGGATTTCACCCCCTTTTTCTTTTCAAAGTTATGAAAATATGAAAGATAATGCGTATGTTACACTTAGAAATAAAGAGGAGTGATTAAAGTCAATATCATTTTTGGGGTATTGCTCTTCAATACATTTTACTATTCGTAAATTCTTTTTTCTATTTGTTCTTCTTGCTTGTAATTATTTGTATGCATGGGTTTAAGAAAAAATAAGGTTACTTGGTTAGTTATTTCTTTTGCTTGTTGTTGATTTCAATACAATTGTTGATTACTCAAGTAAGTAAATGTATCATTTCAAAGCAACTGTTGTTTCATTGCTTCAATTGTAGTAGTTTCCATTTTTTTTTGTCCTTCTTTTGAATTAGGTTACTTTTATGTTTGAATATGAAATGACGAAAATCAGAAATGGATAGTTTTGTTTCTGTTAATTTGTTTTGTTTTATTGTATTGATTTTAGTTGTATCTTTTTGTTAATGATTCATAGTGAAGAGAACAATGATGGTTTGTATTACATTTGAGCGATTAAATCTATTGGAAAAACGATTAGTTTTGTTACCTTTATTCACACAAAGTTTGATAAAAGACATGGCTTCCATCCTGATTTTGTTGATGAGCATATCCGTGTTTTGAGTTAAATGAAATCATATGTTGAAACTTTATATTATTTTCACCAAAGAGAATCAGGGAGGAAAACAAGAAGGGATTGACTTGAAAGCGTGAAGTATCGTGGTCATTATCCCGTGGATTTGAATTGGTGTTCCTCTTGCCACCGCTCTGGGTGTGTTTTGGAAGAGGCTAGTATCAAATAATTTTGTTATGGTCGAGTGTTCTGACTTGGATTTTGTTGTTGAATGTGTAGTTATTATTATTGTTAGTAAAATTTGCATTCTTCGCATTGGTCCTTTAGTATTTAAAATTTCTTCTCATTTTTTTGTCACATTTCGAGCGACATTGTCAGAATTATCATTTTTAAAGTATCATGAATGCTTGTTTAGCGACTCATAAAAGTTGTTGATCATGTGGAAATGTATGTTCTCCTCAATGCCTTTAATTTTTCCTATGCTTATACTCTCTTCAGTATTTATATTTATATTGGTTTTTATTAATTTTTGTAACATTAATTTGTTGTGCCATTAAATTTTAATTATTTTATTTATATTATTGTTTTTCTTGAAGTATATATATATATATATATAAACAATATTCTCGTATCAAATAATAATATTATTATTAATTAGTGTCATTTCAACCTTTCATATTTTGTTTTGTATTATTAATATTATATTAATAATATGGCTTAATTTATTTTATTAATTAATTTCTATTTCAGTTGTTAATTTTTATTAATAAGTTACTGTTAATTTCATTATTTAATTTATCCTATTTTCTATAATGAAAAATGTTATATATTTAAGAGAATTAATTTTTAATGATATCTTTTACTTAATTTCATAGTTCGTTCCATATAACATTATTAATATTATATGCCTATCACCATTAATCAACCACATAATCAACCACATTTATATTAATATAAATGTGGTTGTAATAATAACTTTTATAACCAAAATATAATCCTCCTTTGTGTTATAGTTAATCATGGTCATTGTATTAATAATAGAACTTTAGTTTAGCTAACATCTACTCATCAATAATTCCATCTCTTAATACAGAGGCTAGCATCCGTTTTTAATTAAAATAACTTGCTGCCATTTAGTCGAATTATATGTTAACTTGGGTTATGCATAAATATTCAACTAATGTGCAACAAAATTTTATGAGATCTGTCACCGCTCCAAATTAGGTACGACCTCGCTATATCAACAATTTTAAGGATAATCTCTCTTTTATATATATATATATATACTCTTGCTAAGGAGAAAGAAAAAGGGAAAGAAAAGAAACCAACCTGATAACTATCTTAAAATGGGTTTTCCATCGCATCCCTATGATAAGTACCCCACCAAATGATTGATCTAAACTTATAAACCTAGTGACAAGATATCTGCTCTTTACGAATATGGCTTGGTAAATTTAAATGGAAATGTGTGTCTATATTCCACATTCATGTACATTGAAACACATTCGTATTTGGATAAAAACATTCACTGAATTTTACCATGAACGAAAGTTGAATTATATCTTACTGTGATTAAAATTAAGCAATGTTCCATTACTCAACATGTACTTACATTTAAAACATATTTACAATTATAATAAACATAATACTGCAAGTATAATAGTTTTAATTAAATTCATAATACAAATTTTCAAAAATATACATTTTCTAAAATTACAATTTTATTCCCATAATGAAACAAGTATTTAGGTTGCATGTTCATTCTTGACTAGATATGTGTATCCACTTCTCTGGTTATCTTAAAGAACTATTTGATAATTGATAACTATTGAAGATTGGATTGGTTTTTTAACTTAGCATTTTGACCTTCAAACTCCTTAACAACATCATGGATAATCGAAAATATATGATCTTAGAGGAGATCAATCAAATATTAAATTGTTATACTTAGCTTCGCACCACTAGAGTTGGTGCCACTCAAATAGCCCACGTCAATGAGCAACCCTTTTGATATTTTGCCTTCCACTCCCATTACAAGGCACTTTTTTTTCACCTCTAGGAGCAAAGAGATATCTATCCACTAAAATGAGAAACCCATACCATAATAAGTTACAAGTGGTGATTCTCATACCCTTTAAGGTTACTAGTGATTGTGTTGTTCAATCTACATGCATTGATTGACGATATTAATATATGTAGTCGATGCAGGTGATTACTTATATTCTTTTTTTAAACAAGGCTATGGGGAAGTGATTCATTCCATTAGGAGATAACATCAATTCAACAATTAACTTCCACACATTTCCTGCTCATCAATATTGTCGATTAACATTCACAGTTATCGAATAAATAAGTTTTATTTAACAATGGTCATAGATCTTATTACACCCTATCAACTTCTGCCTCAACTCCTCAAGAGATCTCTGTCAAATTGCTTGACCACATTATAGGAGGAATTGTACTTATATTATTAGTTGAGGTATGTGAATTCAATGGAAGGTGCTATAAAAACACATGACTAACACAATCCATGGCACACTGGCTAAACGAGATTGACAAATTGGATTAAGAACATGTAATGAACAATGAAATAAATTGTTATCAGACTTGACATGATTGTAGAGTGGTGATGGTAAGGAGTGACCAAAACAACACATAGAAGGAGAAGGATAGAGAGGAGTTGTTAAATGTAAGCATCCTGAATATCTCATAAATTTCAGGGTTCTAAGAGAGAGAGAGAGAGAGAGAGAGAGAGGATGAATTGTTAAATACGTAAATCAATTAACATACTAATTAATTGATTGATAGGACTTCTTAGAAATTTATATATGACCTACTAAATAGTCTCCTTGTGAGTAGCACTGGGCATGTGAGGGTTGCAATTAATGTTAAGGAAACAATAGAGATCATATGATGGATATAAGTTCACTAAGTATATTTTGTTTACCAATTGGTGTGATTATGATGTCCACAAAACCCTTGCATCATGAACTATCGTTCTTATTAAGTGAATCTCTTGTCTATTTTTTTCCTTAAGGATATAATTCAACATCAACCATTACAAGTACAACGAGAATGGAACCATAATGATAGTCATCTATTATTAATAATCAACAAAGGAGAATACAACCACCGTCCTGACGTCAAGTCCTCCTTTGGCTGGGTGCTCAGCTACACAAGTCTTGCAAAGCTTAAAGGGATGAGGGACAAGCTCTCTCTCTCTTTAGTGACAAAGTATCCTTACTTAGGAAAAGCCTTGGATACAAAGAAGGCTCCTTGCAACTCCAATCTTTTGATGTGTTCCTTTCAACACAAGTATTGCCACAAGAGTCAAAGCTATTAGAACCAGAACTAGCTTGTTCAAGCCATGGGAACAA
>APFE030917971.1:7201-27885 GCA_000404065.3 Pinus taeda
GTGGTGAATATTGATGTTGTTTCATAACTATAGAGAAGATAAGGTAGATCCATCTATAGGTACAAGAAACAATGCAGAAGTCGTAGGAGAAGTATAAAGGCAGGCATGATCAACATAGAAAAAATAAATCATTCAAGGTGGGAGACAAATTATGGCTATAGTTAAACAAGGAGACACTGCAAGGGCTTGGCAAGAAGATCAAGGCTCTAAGGTATGGTCCCTTTGAGATACGAGAAAAGGTGGGTGATAATTCCTATCAACTTAGTTTACCACCATATATGCATATTTACTTAGTTGTGAATGTAGAGAATTTGAAATTCTATGAGCCTTCCATGCTAGATCATGAAGAGGAACATGTCCTACATTTTGTGGAGGATTTAGCACCAAACGCTCAGGCAGAGTTGACATAAGATACAATTTTGTAGAATAAGTCTAGAATTACAAGACAGGGACAACATGACCTTTGGTAGATTGGGTTGAAGGGACAACTTCCAGGCATAGCTAAATGGTACACTAGAGAGAAGGTGGAGGAAAAATTTCCTCACCTCATTCAGTAAAAGCTTTTGGGAACCAAAAGCCTCCCAAAATGGGGAGGTGTTATCCAAATTGGATCATTATATTGTTTTTCATCCAATCGATGCATTTGAAGTGGAAAAAGTGGAGGAATTAGCTCACGGGACCTTTTTTACCAACAAGACCCAGTTTGGCGAAATGGGGTCTGAAACCTTCTAAGAGAGTTTTGAGGCATCAAACAATAGTTATTAGGGGTAAAACTTTGCTATTATAGCACCACCTTTCCATGTTATTATACACAGAAAGACCTTTCTAATGATGTAAGAAGTGCATCAATCAGAGTCCATAGGTAAAAGTTATGCCACTTCGAATTTGACCTTCTTGTTTTCACACTTATAGTTCAAGAGGATGTTACATCAGGCCCCATTATTTATGGAAAATGGGCTAGCCATGTGTTTGTGATGTAAAAGACTCTAGAAGATTCTATATTGTAACTTTACTTAAGAGTTGATGTAGTCAAAATTAACCACTAGGAGGCTATTGGGTGGTGTTATAATCAGGCCACTGGGAGGAAGAGGCATTCCATTCTTTTGAGAGCATTTTGTTGCATAGTTGAGAAAAGATAACTATGAGAGATAGGAAGTAGAGCACACAGATAGGATATGTGCATTGTAGCATCCCACGGGCCACATTCATTACTTCTTTGTACCTGCAGCCATATTTCCATACATAGAAAGAGAGCGAAGTGGCCTCACCTTCCAGATGGGTTTTCTCTCAAAATGGTTTCCCAAAGAGAATATCTTGTGTCTTATGTACGTGTGAGCTTATTTTGTCGTTCTCTAATTTTCTGCAAGATTTCCATTCATATGCATGCACTAATTACAGTTAAATCTATAGATCTAGAAATTAAACAAAACTGTAATAGTGTAAAATTTGCGTATTTTAACATATTATTATCAAATATATTGGGATGAATTGTCTAGCGGAATATCCATGAAAATTTATGGATTAGAGTAGATGCATAAGACTTTGGGAGGAAAACAGAGCCTGGAGAATACCACTCAAAAGTGGACGATGGTCATGAAGACTATAACTTGATGAATATAATTTAACTTGTGATGAGTGGTTGCACATGATGCAACAAAAAGAACACTTTGATATGTTGTTATTTGGTGAGAGAAGCCCACTTGTGTCTCTAAGCCAAGTGGAAGACAACCTATTTGCAGCAGCAGAGGTTTGTAAAGGAGTGAAAGATAAGGCAGAGAAGGAAGCTCTATATGCAGAGCATAAAGAGTATATTTCTAACATTTATCTTTAGTGTGTAGAGTATAGGAAAATGCGGTAGTACCTGATGATGAAAGTGAAGAGAAATAGATGGGTGTTTCTGAAGACAAAGATGAAAGCATTGAAACAATTTTTCAGCAATAGAGTCAATAAGAGATAAGATTCTGCTATCAAGAAATATGGCAGAAAGAAATTCAGGAATATGAAGTGCAAGAAGTAGTGGAAACAAGGCAGTTTCAAGATGAAGAGTTGTGGCAGAAATCCATGAGTGGAAGAATTGTTGAAGAGGTAACTGTATAAGATAAATTCAAAACAAATACAATATAAGTCAAAGAAAAATTGCAACAACAACAAGTGAAGAAATATGGAGTGTATGGAAAGAAAACACAACAGAGAATAAAGTAATTTCGAGGATATCGAATTTGGAAGAAACGAAAAATAAAATGCAAAATTGTCAAATTTTTGAGCCATTGTAAGCCTAGCTGAGACATAAATCAACACACATGTTTGAGTGATGATTGAATCAATTTCTATTGTAAGCCTAGCAAGCATAGTTGAGTCATGTTTGAGTCATGTTATGTAGAGTCACATGGTTGTAATTAAGGGGGAGTGTTGGAAATAGTCATTACTCTTGCATGAAAATCTAACAAGATCCAAGTCGAGTGATGCATGAAGAGATAATTTGAGTTAAGTGTGGTACATATTTATAGTGTGAGTTAACTAAGTCAACTTGAGTGAGTTTGAGTTCAATGTTATTTTGGGTAAATTCAAATATAGTGTTTGTTTCCATGTTGAATTTATTTTGAGTGAGTCACTAGTTGAAAAGCATAAATACCCCATGTTTGGTTCATTGTAATAAAATTCAAGTCAAGTCAAATCAAGTTTCTGTGAAAGCCAAGAGTCGCAACTCTATGGATAGTTGTATGTGAGATTCAATTTTGTGTGAGCAATAGAAGAGAAACAACTCAATATTATTATTGTGTGTGTTAATTTGTATTTCCTCCTCTCTGTCTTTCCCTCCTCTCTATCTTTTCATCACCCATTGCATCACATGGTGCCCTCGATTATTCCTCATTATCACTAGTCGCATCTCTGCACGATGTCCTCGGATATCTCCTCGTGATCCGAATGGAAAATGGCGTCCACCCATGGTATTAATCCACCCATGGAATTTACCCATGGTATTATAAGTGGCATCTACCAATGGTATTCATCCACCCATGGTATTTATCCACCCATGGAATTTACCCATGGTATTGTAAGTGACATCCACCCATGGTATTCATTCACCCATGGTATTGTAAGTGGCATCCACCCTTGGTATTCATCCTCCCATGGTATTTATCCACTCATGGAATTTACCCATGGTACTGTAAGGGACATCCACCCATGGTATTCATTCACCCATGGTATTTACCCACCCATAGAATTTACCTATGGTATTGTAACCAAAAAATGTTATAAGTAACAAGTCACATTTTGTAAAAGGACAGATTGTCCACCACAATGTAGCTTTTACAATTATTATCTATTTTAATAAAAAAATTATTTGTAGTTGTTTTTATTGTTGGTTCTCCTCTTTTCTTCTGTAATTTCATTTTTTTTTAGATCTTGGGGGCGTCCCCCCAAGACATGGATTAATGGTATCAGATTCAAGTTATGACTCCATGGGAATGAGGGTTTGAAGCATATTTCAGTTTAAAAATTTTGCATCAGTCTTCATCAAAATTATTGCAAGTACTAAGACCTCCATAGAGAATTCTAGAAGGTGCAAAATAACTCATTTGAAAGTATTTTATGTTAGCTCAAATGGGGTTTTTCACAGAATTCGATTTCATTTCCCCGTTTGAGAGATATGAGCAATTGAAGTTACACATGTATGGAACATTATGCAGTTGCACGTACCATGAGTTTTTGTAATCATTTTCTCACTCCAAAGGTCATGAAATTTCAAGTATCTTATATCAATGAAAACATCTCTTCAATACCTCATGTGATCTCTTAGAGGAAACCCGGTTGCGAGAAAACCTCTAAGGTAACCTCGTACCTCTTTGAGGTTGAAAGTTGACCCTTCAACCTAGAGAGGGATCTCTCCCTAAAAACTCAACTACTCAAGGTCACTGTACTAGAAGGCTTGCAATTGAGTCATATTGCAAGATTTATCAAAGAATGATTGAGTTTGGTTGGGACATGTGAAATTTCCACCATTGGGCATGGAGTCTAACCCAAATCATGTTTTATACAAACATTGTTTCGATGAGAAAAGCACAAAAGCAGGGTAACAATAATTCCTTTGACACTTCAATGATTTAGAGGAAGATGAAGGAAATTAGTGTGATAGTTAAATGGACAATGATTATTAATGCCTGAGAAATAAATAAACAGGAGCATAAAATATGAATCCCACTCTCGTACACTCATTTTTTCAGACATGGGGAAATATAAAACAAAACAAAAGATAGATAGGGAAATATAGCAAAAGAATTTCTGTAAATGCTCATGAACATTGTTTTCATTAACGATCTTCTAAAAAATACACAAGGATTATATATCTCAAATAAACACTAACCATTTATCCTTCTACAATCTTTGCTTATATAAGCATTACAATAACTGAAACATGTTTGTACCTCAAAAATAATTATAGTAATCCAAAAATAGAAGTACAAATATCTTAGGTACATGCATATGTAAATATAATTTTAGTCAAATAAAAAATTAAAATAACTTACTGAAAATGATGCTGAAAATGATGCTGAGAAAATGTATCATGATTGTGTTTCCCTCACTGTAAATCAACCTTGTCATCCTCCAAAAATGGGTTTATGTTTTGTTGTTGTCTTGTTATCCATCCCTGTTGGAATACGTTGATACTTCTGTTTTCTGTCCTTTATCTTCCTGAACCAATAGTTTTGTTGATGGGGTGACTGTCAGTGCCTTTCTCAAACTATTTCTTTCAGAATGCGCTGACAATGGAAATGTCAGTGTTTTCTGTGCAAAAGTTCACTGACAATGGGAATGTCAACTCTCATATGTGTTGTTCTGTATCTAAATGCTGACAGGTGCATGATCAATGATATACCAACAAAATTCATTTTAACATTGAATAATAAAAACCAAAAAATGGTTATCAACTTCCTCGCCGAGGGTACTCGCTACCTCCAAAAGAACGTCCACCTTATCCATCCTCTGTCTCTTACATTTTCTGGTTTCCATGTTGGGTGTGTGTTATATTATTTCCATGAATAGCCCTAGTGTTGAACTCGGGGGGTTAGAGGGGAGGTGGTTAGGCCCCCCTTCGTTGCGTCAGGTGTAACGGGGGGGCAGAAGCCCCCCCTGTTAGGTGGTTTAAGGGGGGCGGTAGCCCCCCTCTACGGGGTCTAGGGCAATGCCTCAAGGAATTTTCTTTTGGACCCTATATTAGGTGGGTGGACCTACTTATGGTTTTGTGCATGGCTTTCACACATGGTTTTGGGCATGATGATTTTCAGCCCATGGTATTTTGTAGATATGGTTAAGGGAACTATGATTATGTTCTAATCCAAGGTTAATGGATTGGGGTTTATGGATGCTTCAGCATGTATATATATATGTATTATAACATTGAAAGGAATAGAATGAAAAATCAATCTGGTAGTCCCGATTTTGGGATCCAGGGTAAAATCTCTGTGTATACCTATTTTATGTTTTATGCTCTCGCCATTGTTTATTTTCTATTTTTTGAATTCGTATGCAGGTAATTTTTGTACAGGGTTAAAACCTACATTCCATAGGTTTTTTCTTTTTAATTTCCTTGACCTTTGACCTTTTAGAACCTGCAATTTTCCCTTTCCTTATTATCAGGTCCTTTAATGGGAGATTGTCCACATCTATCACTTCCTTGGCAAGGTTAGGATCTTGTTTTAACTTTAACTTCAACCTTAATTTGTTTAAAGGACTGGCGTGAGGTCTTTTACCCCCTTTGAACATTTGAAACAAGGAAGGTTCATCTTCATCATGGGGTTCAATTTCAACTTCTTTTCCCTTGGTCTTCTCTGGTGGATGAGTTTCTGTAGGGGAACTTTCAATGGGTGACTTCTCATCATAAGGGGAATTCACAGTAGGAGGGATATTTTCAGTGGGAGGTTTTTCAGTAGTAGGTTGTGTCTTATTAAGTATGTCACTTCTAGCATAAACCTTAGAAATTGTAGGACCAGAGGATGAGGGAACTCCTTTCTCTTTTTAGCTTTGAGTTTCAGTGGAGGTGCCTTGAGAGGAGGTTTTTGCCTAAATTTACTTGCCCTGTTTGGTACCCTTCTGCCTCTCTCATTTGGCCCTAGGGGCTGAGGTTGAAACTCTCCCTAAAATAGGGAATGGATCCAAGTTCTTCCAGCTTTGGCCAATTGATTATGAATTAAAAACTTAATTAAGGATTCGTGATAAACAACATGAGTGGATGGGTCTTCCTTGGCCCAGAAATGAGCAGTCGTGTGCTTGCGACTCTCCAATAAATAGAAAAAGACATTCATTCTTACTTGTCCCATTAAATGAGCTAAGAAATGAAAATGATATAAATTTACTTGGTTAAAACACCCTTCGCACGTTAAGCATGATTGGGTAATGCATAAAATCCCATGTCATTTTTCCTCCAACTAGGATCTCTATGCCCCTGCCTTCTATTTTATGTCTTTAAACTAGAATCCCAGGAAAAATGGGACATCAATCCCAGTTAGAACATGACTTCTGAAAACCGTTTCCCCATCTATAGGCAGAGTTGTAACCTCTGCAATTAGTTCCTCTATGACCAGGAATGAAAGCCCTCCTACCTCCACACGTTGACCGTCAAACCCCTAGGAAAATTCTTGATCCACAATGTCATTGTAATCAGTGAATCAGTGGAAATATTCCTACCAACCAACCTACTGGAATTGTTGTGTAATATCTAGGTAAATCTCTAGGAGGTCGGGACCTTTGGGTTCGTTTTTGTTAAGCTTCATTCTCTTCCTCATTATCTCTATGGTTTGGAGATTATGTATATGAAAGACGAGATCCAATGTTGTATCTCCATCGATTAACTTGAAACTAATATCTCTCCGGCGATAAACTAACAAAACTTACAAATGATAGTGGTGAAAATACTATGCGGTAAAAATAGTGAGATTTTCAACCAGAATAACTGATTGACAGGTGAAATAATGTTTTTGACCCTTCGATAATTACAAAATAACTTCATATCTCTTCTCTAGCAGAAAAAATTCCTTTCAACACGTACCTTTCGCCTCTAGATTATTTGTGGCATGACCAGGCAATGATTATTGTGTCACTGATGTGGAATGGTTCAACGTATTTTCAAAAATTGAAATTAAAATTTTACTTTTGGCATTAATATCCTGATTATTAGCTAATACCCAGTAACGCTGACACTCTCGTTGTCAGCATATTCCTTCTAATAACTTTCTAAACTTGAAAAGCATTGATAGTCCCAATATCAACATTTCCCATATTTATTACAAATTGTTTCACTCACACTAAAATTGTCAACGTTTCTTAAAAAAATTCAAACTCAAAATAAAATGTGATAACAATTGGCTCCACGGGAATGCTTTCTATAATTGATGGACGCAAGAACCCCACATACCAAAGGCCTACTTATTACATAAAATCTCGCTAAAATAAGTACTATGACTGACTTTAAATAAATAAGAACCATCTTTCTAAATATGTTCTTTTTACAGACTCTAGGATTTTGAAAACCAAAACATAATTGTTATGAAAACTTTATTCTCTGATAAACATCATCAGAACATTAGGGCCTTCTCCCTGGGATTCAAGTTCTTCAGAATGTTCATTCACAGCTTCAAGTACTTAAAAAATATGGATATTTACAACGGAATTTGAAACATTCTTTGTTCAGGAAATGTAGTGTTTTAGTGAATGTCCATTGACTAGACCTCCTGGCAGAAACACTCCTTACAGATATTCTAAAATGAAACTGTTCTTACCACGAAAAGTTTTGATTTGGTATGGAACTTTCTAGATATTGTCAAACTTCACGTGCATACTTTTGTCCTCACTACGAGCATCCCACTTCTATACTAGCTCTGGGCACTTAAAAATAATCTTATTTCATATTTTTATCAAAAACATTCTTGATTTGATTCTGAACTTCTTGAGATGTTTCATGCACCTTCTCTCTATCCTTTTATAACGTTATTAATTAATTTATTCTCCTTTTCATATGATTTAGTTCTTCTCCTAATTCTTGTAAATATCTCTTAACAGAGATTCCAATTGAAATCGGGAATGTTGCATCAACATTGTATACTAACTGAAAAGGGATAGTACCTATTGAAATTTTAATATTGATCCCGTCTGCCCACAAAGAAAACTTAAGTTTTGTATGCCAGGCTTTCTTGTTGTCTTCTAAAATATTTTTGATAATTCTTAAAAGACTTTTATTTGAGGACTCAGCCAATCCATTACCTTGAGGGTAATAGGCTTTGGAATGACTAATGTTTTTTTTTTTTTTTTTTCTAAATAAGACTAATTCTATTAACATGGTAAAGAGGTATAATTACAGCGTGACCGAAATCAAGATCTCTGCACTCACGAGAGGCAGAACTATCAAAAAAAGCAGATGAAAATACTATTTGTTGGTAATGATGTACCAGTTTTCAGGACCCGCGCAAGGGTCCGGACTGAGATCCACATGATAATGCAAAATTAACAAAAATGCCAGAAAACACCAGAAAACCACTAAACTGATTGCCTTACAGGCTTGGCCAGTAGTGGAGGACGCACTACAAAAAGAAGACACTTGGGTGAACGAACTAGTCATCAGGATTCTCTTCCACGATACGACACCAACCAAAATTTGGCATATCCCCTGCTTGAGCCACATTCTGAACAGAGGAATCAGGGTTAGCCATCTCCACATCCTGAGCACCGCGAACCTGAACATTCACATCCTGCCACGAAGCATTTCCAGCACCCATCTGGAGGGAAGAAGAAGGAGCCACGATTGCCCCCATGCCCCCAGGATAGGTACCAGAGTCTTCAGTTTGGCTGTCTTCATGGAACACCACCGAGAAATGAGCAATTATCCTGGGCCTATTCAAAGTACTATTGAAGGTAAAGATAGCAGAATCAGATGAGGAAGGAGGCCCATGGCGGGAGCTGGTGGAAGGAAACCACCCTCTCCCACTACGGGTGATGGGGCGGCGACCTGCAAACAGTTCACTGGAGAGGGAGGGCGAATCTAAGGACGAACTGGTAGGTGCACGCCTCGGCTAGCCTCGACGGCTTCCCATTCTTCGGTGTAAACGAGGCATCTGGGGAATAACAGCAACAGATGTCGAGGAGTGCGGATCAGCAGTGAGAACCGGGGAGTGGCTACAACTTTTCTTGTTGAGCAAACAACCTTCTCCACAGTGACCCCAACACCAAATAGGGAGCCAGCGATAGAGATGAAGTTTTTTCATTAGGAGAGCGAGGCAAAGCTCAACAAAATCCCTGCCTAAACCAGATATCAAGACCCAGAAGAGGAGATTAATTATAGAAATAAGGACATGAAAACAACAGCACAAAAGTCTGGAAAGAAACGCAAGGAGGACCAGAGTCTGTGCCGCCAAGAGGGCCGAGCCAAGCGACAGAGGAACCTTCCCCCGCAAGTTCCAAGAGGCCTTAGGACTGACCCGAATCCCCTCAGGTGGCCAGAGATCTGAAATGAGACCAGAGGTAAGAGAGAAAAGTAGATTAAACAGTAATGTCGAATTGACCACCTCCCCACGATATCCCCTGGCCTTAACCTCCATTGGCACGCCTCGGGACGCTCCTGCCATAACTTTCACATTGATGAACCTCACCATCTTATGCAGGCCGGAGCGTGTGGAGGGAGAAACCATAATGTTGAACCTGTTGTGAGAGCTGAAACCTCTGGAATGAAAACTGATGGACCAGACTCTGCGCTCATGCCAAGCGCCAGTTGCCTTACCAATCTTTATGCCTTTGTACTGAGCATGCAGGTGGAAATCTGCCTCACCCCACCCCCATCCCGTCGTATTTATTACCAACTCAAACACCCACATCCGGGAGGGCAACATCCTTTTGGACCAGATGTTTGCATTCATGTTCATGATCATGATTCTGGATAATGTATAGAGTCCCTGTGAGTAGAGTGTGATTAGTTTCCACACCCAAATTGGCTAGAAGGTCTGTGACCTTGTTTCCTTCCCTCCTAACATGGTTGAAGATGATGGCTCTTTTGTTGTGAAGCGATTGTTCTATGGTCTCCAATCTTGCTTCGAGTCTCCAATTATTGGTAATTTTCCTAGCATGAGTCCCATTTAGGAGTTGTTTGGCCATGTTGATGAGGATTAGGGAATCGCCTTCGATTTCCAGGGGATGAAAGTTATGTTTCCAGGAAAGGAGGATTCCTTGCCACAGACCCTCCAATTCAATCGAGTTGTTGGTGTCCCATCCTATGTTTCCAAAAAAAAAAGGAGGGGCAAGCCTTCATTATTTTTGAATATTCCACCGAATCCTGCGTTTCTGGGATTGCCCTTTGAAGCTCCATCAAAGTTGAGCTTGAAAGTGTGCTTTGGAGGGGGAGTCCAGGAGTCCTTTTTTATGTTGATGCTCTCTAAGGGGGCTTGATTATGAGTTCCCTGTGGGAGTTGCATGTTCCAGTTAGCCCAGATGGCCTTCTCATTTGCAAGAGTGGGAAAGTCATCCGGCAACCAAATGCGAAGCGCCAAGGACTCTTTGATATTCAGATAGAAGTTGCTCCAAATGATCTCTAGTGGAGTACTTTGATCTTTGAATATGCACTTGTTCCTTTCTTTCCAAATGCACCAGAGGAGGAGCCCAGGAATCAATCTCCATAATTGATTGAGAACTTCGCTTTTGTAGGGGTTGGTGAATGGAGTTGGTGATATCGTCAGACACTCTGCATCTTCTTTGACACCGAAAGCTAGCCTTCTCCCATAGATGGTTGGCTAGGGTGCAAGAATCTAGAAGGTGCTGAAGAGTTTCCTCCTGAGAGTTACAATTGACACAGATTGAGGGTCCATGATAGTTTCTTCGCCTGAGTTTGTCCCAAGTGAGTATTTTCCGGTGCCCAACCAACTAGAGGAAGAGTGAGACTTTGGGCTAGGTGCCTGGTGACCATATTCTACCCCAGATGGGATCTAGGGGTGAGGGATCTGTGCAAATGATTTTATAAGCCTCTGTGGTGGAGAAGTTTCCTCTAGGAAAGTAACCCCATCGAAGAATGTCCCTGCCTTCGAAATATCTGATTCGTCGATTCTGGAGCTCCCTTTCTAGGTTCCGCATAGTTTGGTAATCCGCGTTCCTGATTATCCTGTCACTTTGCTACCATTTTCGATACCCTTGATCTATCTTCTGAGTCCAAAACTGCTGGACCTCCCCCTGGTGCTACTCATCCCCGGAGTGGCCTTGAGGCTAGCTTAGAATGCCATTGAACTTTGGCAATTGGTTCCACGCATCCATCCAAAAATGAGTTGTTCTGCCATTTCTTACTTCCCAAAAACTGTGTTGCTGGATCAACAAGAAGTGTTGTATGGCTGCGTTCCAAATGAGTGAACCTTTTGCATTGGGAGTGAATCTTATGAGTTCCTCTTGTGGCCTGTGATTGGCATATTTGGTGGTCCAAATGGCTGCCCATGGCTTGTTGGGGGTGGAGAGCCATTGCCACCAGATTTTTGCGCACATGATAGCATTACTGTGACTGGGATCTTTCAGACCAATACCCCCTTTTTCTTTGGGCTTACACACAGTGGTCCATTTTACCAAGGCCCATTTGCAATTTGTACCTATAGCCCCCCAAAGAAAGTTGCGTTGTAGATCCTTTATTCTTTTAATTACCCATTTAGGCACTGCAAGGATTGAGAATAGGTAAAGCGGCATCGCCTCTAGCACAACCTTGATTAGCACCAATCGACTAGCTATATTCAAAGATTTGTGCATCCATAGATTGAGACGTGACTCTAGCTTCTCGAGGAGCATACGCTAGGAGGCATGCTTGATGCCAAATCAATAAGGGGGGCTCCAAGATATTTAGAAAGGAGTGTGTCTATGGAGAATCCCAAGATACAGGCTATGGCGCGCTGAATAACAGGGGGGGTGTGGAAGAAAAAGATCTATGATTTAGCCTTCTTGTTGCTAGTTCCTAAAGCTTCAAAGAAGTCATTCAACAAGGATTTGAACAAAGAAGCTTCCTGAACCAATGGGTAACCAAAAAGCATGTTGTCATCAACAAACGGTTGATGAGTTATAGCCGGGGAGTTGTGTATGGATAAACCTTTGAGCTGCTGGGAGAGGAGGGCTTATTTGATGTGGTGGCCCAAGCCTTCTGCCATCAGTACAAAGAGGAATGGGGAGAGAGGGTCGCCTTGCCTTATTCCTCTGGAGGGACTGAAAGGACGGGATGGGATGTCATTTACGAGGATGGAGAAAAAAGTTGTAGATATAAGACTTAGAATCCAGCGAACCCACATTGGAGAAAAATCAAAACCTGTTAACATTTTTTGAATGTATGTCCAACTTAGCTTATCAAAATCTTTTGAGAGGTCAAGCTTGAGAATCATACCTGCCTGTTTGGAGTGCTTGAGGGAATGTATGATTTCATGCGTGAGGATGATGTCGTCCAAAATCTGTCTTCCTTCCACATAGCCAGATTATTTAGGCGAAATGAGAAGTGGCAATAGCGGCTTTAACCTGTTGGCGATGACTTTGGATATCACTTTGTAGATTACATTGCATAGAGCAATTCGCCGAAATTTATCCAGAGTCTTAGTGCTCTCTTCTTTAGGAATGAGCGCAATGAAAGTTGCATTGAGGGAGGGTAGAAGCCAATGAAGAGTGCGCGATTCCTCCACCACATGCCAGACCTCTTCTCTTATCAGCTCCCAGAAGGAGTGGAAGAAATTAGTAGTGAATCCATCCAGGCCAGGGGCTTTGCCCTCCTTGATCTGTTTCATTGCGGCATCCACCTCCTGTGGCAGAATTGGGTGAAGAAGGAGCTTGTTGTGTTCTTCTGTGATAATTTTCGGCACATTTTGAGTGATTTTTTCTATAGCAGGCCGTCGATCTGTTTGGGGCTCTTGATGAACTTTCCTGATGTGTCTTATGAAATCCTGCCTGATCTCATCATGCTTTTCTACTCTTTCCCCTCCTTGCTTTTGGATGAAAGCGATTGTATTGTGCATTATTTTCTGAACTGCGGTCCGATGGAAGAATTTAGTGTTCCTTTCTCCTTCTTTCAGCCATCTAATCCTGGATTTATGCTTCCATAATATTTCCTCTTGCTTTCTCCTCTCCTCCAGTTGATTGTGAATGCATTGTTCCTGATCCAAGGTCCCTTCATTGTGTCCTCCCATTATTATTTTTTGCTGGAGCTCTTTCATCTCCTTGTTTAAGTCTTGTTGCGCCTGAAAAATATTTACAAAAGTCTCCTGATTCCAAAGCTTGATTTGGGATTTGAGATATTTGAGTTCCTTTTGAAACTGAAACATTTTAGATCCCTCTGGCGGAAGGAAGTTGTTCCAAGTAGATCTGATGAAGTCTTTGAATGCGGGGTGGGTGAGCCAAAAAGCTACGAAGGGAAATGGTCTCCTGTTAGCGTTTCCTAGTCATTGCCATTGGAGGGAGATAGGCCAATGATCAGAGCCTGAATATGGGAGAATGGCAGTCGCTATGTCACCTCCCAAATGCACTGCATTGTCAGATATGAGGAATCTATCTAGTTTGGATGCGATTTGTTGCCTCCCCATCCTGCGGTTGCTCCAAGTGTGTGTGCCATGCAAAATTGCAGGTCAATTAAAGAATTGTTTTGGATGAATTCTTTGAAGTGGCCATTTTCTTGCTCCAGCTTGGCCCGACCTCCTTGCTTTTCCTCTAGCTTAGAGATCATGTTGAAGTCGCCACCAATGATCCAAAGAGGATGGACTCTATTGAGATTCAGTACTTCTGTAGTATTTAGTAAAGCTATTTTGTTACATGCCTCCTGAGGGAAGTAAACGTTGGTAAGATGGCCATGGATGTTAGTGCCTATTATGTGAAAAGTGGCCTGAATAATGTGGTGAGATGCATGAAAATCTCAGAGTGTTATCGCTTGCGTGTTCCAGGCAATAGCTAGCCCTCCTAAGGCGCCCGAAGCGTCCACTGCTACTGAATGACTACCTGGCCATGCCTTGGAGAGAATGTTTCCAAGGGTGCTACTATTACATTTCATTTCTTGAAGAAAGAAAATCTGTGGTTGCTCTTGCTTTATCATGTTTTTTATCATTCTTAGTTTCCCTGGGCTATTCAGCCCTCTTAAATTCCATGAAGTGAGCTTCATGATTCACTACTAGTGGTGGGCTTGTAGTACTTTGTCAGCTTAGCATACCTGCCTGAGTCAACCAGGATTTTCCCTATTGCGATTGTTCGTTGGAGGTCTGTTCTTCTTCCCCTCTTTTTGGAGTCTTTTGGGAGGAAGCCTCCATCCCTGCTGGGTTGAATGCCTAACTATTGTTGCTGGTAAGCCCTGGCAACGATGAATTCCAGTGTGCTGAGCTGATGCTGTAGAATCTTGTCATAGTCCTTCTTTTTGCAAGCTTGTTCGAGCTCCAAAATGTCAAGTCCTCCCAAATCAATGCTCTTTGGTTCTTCGTCCATCTATTGTGTCTAGCTATTGTCTTCTGGAGTGATTGCAAGGCTTAAGGAATGGTTAGGAAAGCCGTCAACTTCCATGTCATTTTCTTTCCAATCCAAGTTCTTCCTGGCATTCTCAGGGGTTCTAAGGTTCTCTATGGGGGGGCGAGGAGTGGAAGAGGAGCCTAAAGGAGGAGGGATTGTGGGTGAGGTAATAAGCGAAGGGTTGGGCATCAGGTTCAGGGGATGATACTTTGAGGTTTTAGCAAGAATCTCAAAGTTTTTGCTAGTAGAAGTGTTATCACTCAGGTTGTCCCTAAGCTCCTGAAGGGATACGGCCGAGGTAATCACAAACCAATCTTTGGATTGCAGGTTCTAGCCCACCTGCAATCAGAGAGGGCTCTCTCTTAATGATTTAGCTTTGTTGGGGATGATTTTAGGCTAGCTATTGGTTTCAGGGGTTTTTGATTTTTTGTTTGGATGGAAGATGAATGTGAGGCAAATAATTTCAAGCAAAGAGGCAAGGGAAAGTGTGATAAATTTCAAACCATTGGGCATGGAGTCATGGATTAAGGCTTTCTGTTGCGTTTTCTCAGTCACAAGAGGATTATGGAGCGGGATAGCTACACATGAGACAATTACCAATTTGCTGAAAAGATGGAATGATAATCAGTGATGAAAGGCAATCAAGAATCTTTCACCAAATGACAGGGAGGAGAAGGGAATGAATGGTAATCTAGGAGCAGTTAAGAATTCCTAAACTAGCATTCATATGTGAAAGAAACAGCGTAAACAAGATCATTTAAGTATGCATGTTCATAACTATTCCTGATGAAAACATAGAGAAATTGCAGAAATTGAGCCTAGGGTGCAGCTAAGCAAATCCTAGACTATTCTTCTTTTCTGCAATTTAGATGGTGGAATGATGATAACACAAACATAAAAACTAAATAGAGTTAAAGAAACACTTATTGAACCATGTCTAAGTATAGGAATTCCATAGTCACTCCTCGACCAGTGAGACACAGCAGACAGATCCAGAATCCATACTTTCAGCAGTCTTTGATTATAGAAAGTATCACATTTACAGTGCGAGGCTAAGCAAAATATCGACTAGCAAAGATCAACAACCAACCAACCCCTACTCCATTTTTCAGGATGGTATATATAAGCAAAATAACTAAAGTCATTTATTACAATCGACCTAAACAGGTCTGCAGGAAAAAGATTTCTAAACCTAACTTATGCTGGAATTAAATGTAATCAAGTCTTTTTTGGCTGCACCAGTGGCAGCTGGATCAAAAATTGAGTTAATGTGATGTCCTCTGTGGCTTGGTACAGTGATTTTGTAATAACTATGCATTGAGTTCTGGTCCACTGATCTCCTGTGAGTTTAATGTGCAGTCATTTGTGCTGGTGAGCTTTCAATGCGTCCTCAACTGCTTCTTGACTTTCAGGGCTTTCCTTTTAATGCTGGATTTGCTTCGAGCCTTGAGAAAATCTCCTCTGATACACTTCGCCGCAACACTGATACTCCTTGACATGCTTTTTAGCTGCATATTTGATCTGATACTCTTTAACCTGTGATCATGGTCTCTCTCTGTCTTTTGATGCGTTCAAAATTGCAAAATCGGGCTTTTTCGGGCCTTTTCGATGCAAAAAGGACCGAGGAATCAAAAGATTCCCTAAAGATTCTCCAATATGGCTCATATCCCGTAGCGATGCGTGATTAGCGGTTCGCGCTAATCGCGCATCGAAAACTGCCTCTATTTTTCATTCCGGAGCTCTGAAGCTTGACTTTTGTGCTTATGCGTTTTTCTGTTTTTTTGGCTGCTGACGTCAGCATGAAATCAACTGTGCGGCGGATGACGTCAGCATGACGTCAGGAGTGGGGTCCTCTGGTACGGATATGACGTCAGCATGCTGACGTCAGCAGGGTGACGTAGCAGTACGGCGGGGTGATGACGTGGCGGGACACGGTGGGAGGTGACGTGGGCCAGGCGCAGGCAGGAAGGGGTGAGGTGGAGCCGACGTGGCGGGGTGACGCGACACTCCTGTCATGCGAGGGGAAGGGCGGTTTTGGGGGGGCTATCAGATTGCTTTTGCTACGGAAACAGTTTCTGTTAGGGGCAGCCCGATGCAATGGGAAGGTGCCAGCTGTCCTGGTGTACGACGGTGAAACCGTCGGACATCGGGTGCTAACATGCCCACACAAAAGGGCAACTGATATGGATAACAACCGTCAGATCTGGAAGAGGTGATCCAATGGTGGACGGGCGGAGAAGGTGCACGAGGCTTAGTGAAACAGCGCGCGTGTTATTTTTTTAATTTTTCACGACGCGGGTGGGTTGGAACTTTAGGTTAAGGGTTAATGGGTTTCGGCACTTGGTGATTTATTAAACAAACATTAATAAATTCCAAAGAAAATGTGCAGGGGGGGATTTTGCATTTGGAGAGGGGTTCTATGTGTTTTGGAAGGAGTCCAAACACTAGGGAAGGGGAAATTTATGCAGAGATGGGGCTCTTACTAAGGTCCAGATGACTTAGTAATTCCCAAGGGATGTTTATGGTTATATTTCAACCAGGGGGAGGGGATATTTACATAGGGGAGCTATTAACATGGTTTTAATAGGGGGAAGGGGAAATAATAGGGATTTACATAATAATGTCAAGAGTTAATATGAAAGTGACCAGAAAGTGCTAAGTTTCAGAGATCTTAGGCTGCGAAGGGGAGATAGAACTTTGTAGAGAAAGTATGGATCCTCCTTGAGTAAAGCAGATCTTTACCAAGGCTAATGACATGGAAAATGGTGAAACTAAGAGATATCAAGCAGATCTTGACCTCTTTAGGGGAAGTTAGTAAGTGATTTAGGGAAGAGGAAGAAGAGGAAGTCAGTCATGCCTCGCTTGAAGTCCTTCAAATGGGAACTGTCTGTTGACTGTGATCTGTATGAGTGTAACACTTGAAAATGTGGAATTAATCACAAATCAACATTCTGCAACCTCAAAATTACCTACCTAGCCTACTTACCTAACATTTTTTCTTCTTTTTGGTTTGGGTGCACTTGGACTTGCAGACCCAGCTTTTCAACTTTTTCTTTTGATGTCTTCCTATCTACATATACACTTATTTCTTCCAAGGGCCCAGATTAAGCAGTTGGGCTCCTTTGATTCTCTACCTATCTAAGAATCTGCTAAGGTTAAGTTGTTTGGACAGATTATTCATTCTCTATATTCTAAAATAGGGAATTGAAACCTAGGGAGACCAAGATTAAGTTGTTTGGACCTCCCTTTAGATGAAAACTTTACAAAAATGGAATAACTCTTCAAACCAAGACTGCAGTAGATGAACTTTGAGTAGCATTCTCTCATGGCCTCTTTTTGGTGATTGTTAGAAAATATGGAGCATTGCAGCATGCAAAGTATGACATATTTGGCCTGTAAAAATGTCCATCATGAAATATGAGTAACCTGCTGCAGCAGGAGGCTAATAGTGGCTCCACTTGGGGATGGCTTCTCCTTGTGAGAAGCCAAGAACAACAGGCCAGATTGCCTTGATCTTCTGTTGTTGCTGTGCATTGAAGACTTTTTAGTGCTGACTGTTGGATTGATTTGAACTTTTGGATCACACACAACACTTTCCCTCAACTGATTTGCTAGTGAATTGTGAAGCACTGCCTGCTTTCTTCTGCGTGCTTCAGCATCTGCACTGTTACAAAATAAATTAAAATGCTGATATATACAAACATTTATATACATCAAATAACACTGCCTGTTCTTTCTTTCAAACGGGATCATTGTAGTGTTTTAGCATTCGGCCATTAACAGGGCCTTCTTCAGCTGTGCTGCCATCTAGAGGTTTGAGAAAATACGTGTTATTGCCTTGCACAGCGCTGATAATGTATGGCCCTTTCCACAAAAAATCGAATTTTGAATGTTTTCCCTTGTCCTCTCTTCGTGAATCCCACCTAACAACTTTGCTGCCAACCCAAAAATCCTCTGCTTTATCTTTCTTATCAAACATCTTTTTGAGTTTTTCTTGCAACATTTGAGCTCTGTCATACACTTGTTCTCTGGTTTGCTGAAGATGAATGGTTTGATTTACTCTTCTCTGCATGTCATTTGGTTCAGCCTGAATTTCCTGCAACAGCTTGATAGTAGGAATGCCCAAAGATGAAGGAAATTTAGCTTCCATGCCATATACTAGCTCATAAGGGCTCATCCCAATGGATTTCTTAGTTGAGCTCACAGAGCATTTGTGAGCTTCCTGTGCCAGTTCTTTTTGTTTTCCTCTAGCAGCTTCTTTATGATGTTGATGAGGCTTTTTTTGGATGATTCGGCTAAGCCATTACCTTGAGGGTAGTAAGCTGTGGAGTGGCCCAAGGTAATGTGGAATTTGTGGCAGAAATTGATGATCTTTTTGGATTTGAAGACAGCAGCATTATCAATGATAATCTTCTCAGGGCAGCCAAATCTGGAAAGGATATTTCTCTCAAGGAATTGGATAATGGTGGAGTCATTGGCTTGTCTACATGGGATGGCTTCAATCCACTTAGTGAAATAATCAGTGGTTGTTAGAATCCACTTGTGTTGGCCTGAGGAAGAGGGATGAATTTCTCCAATGAAGTCGAGACCCCATTGTTGAAAAGGCTTTTACGTTGAAATGGGCTTAAGGGGTAGAGGTAGTAATTTTCTTTTCCCTTCAAAGATTTGGCATTTGTGACATGAAACAGCAAACTTCTTGACATCTGCAAAAAGAGAGGGCCAATAATAACCAGCCCTTAAAATCTTGTCAGCAGTGGACTTCCAATATAAGTGTCCTCCACACTCCCCTCCATGGAATTCTTTCATGATGCTGTTAGTTTCATTCATAGTCAAACAATTAAGCAAAATACCTTCATGATTTTTCCAAAACAAACCACCATCTATGACACAAAACTTTGATGATTTCATCCTTAAAAATCTTTTCTTGGTCCTGGACAATCCTGGGGGAGCACACAGGTTTAACAATACAAAGCAAATATCAACATACCATGGGGATTGCAAAAAGGTTTCATTGATCTGCGGAGTCGCCAGCTCCGGTTCATTGTCTAGTTGATTAATGTCTAAGGCTTGGAAATTTGTTTCGTACATTAGTTCGGCTAAACCTTGTCCTTTTATCAACTTAGTAGGTTTTATCTCAATGTCATATTCAAGAATGCTGGCAATCCATTTGCCTCTTTTGCCTTCCAGTCCCTCTTGAGTTAATATATATTTTACAACGGAGTTTGGGACATAGGCAATCACGTGGGAGTATAAGATGTAAATTCTAAAATCTTTGATGGCCTTAACCAGGGCATAAGCCTGCTTTTCCATAATTTGATATTTCAAGGGTGCATCTCTTAGATCTCGGCTGAAGAAAGCAATTGGCTTTTCATTACCTTGATCATCTTTTTGCAAAAGGACAGCGGCTATGGTGTGCTCAGATGCAAAAGAAAAAATGATAAAATCTTTGTCGAATTGAGGACTAGTGAGGACAGGCGTTTGAGTCAAGGTAGCTTTGATACTCTCAAAAGATTGCTTGGTTTCAAGAGACCATCTTACCTTGGCATCTTTTTTTAACATATTGCTCAATAGCCTTATTAGCTCAGCTAGGTTTGGGATAAATCTCCTTAGGAAATTGATCTTTCCCAAGAATGCTTGCAGCTCTTTTATATTTCTTGGATATGGGATTTGGAGGATAGCTTGAATTCTCTCAGGGTCAATTCTAATCCCATATTTTGATATGATGTGGCCTAGGAGCTTGCCCTCCTCAAGGGCAAACAGGGACTTCTTAGGATTCAAGGAAATGCCATATTTCCTGCATGTCATGAAAATTTGCCTTAAATGTTTAAGGTGCTCTTGGTCAGATTTGGAGAAAGGGGTTAGGTCATCTAGGTATACAACAAGGAAATCATGTATCTCCTTGGCAAATGCAATATCCATTGCCCTTTGAAAGGTAGCACCAGCGTTTTTTAACCCGAAAGGCATTTTAACATACTTAAATTTTCCCCACGGTGTGGTAAAGGCTGTCTTGTCTTGGTCATCTGGGTGAATAAGTATCTGATTAAATCCTGAAAATCCATCTAGTAAAGAAATTCTAGATGATCCCACTACTCTTTGTAAGATATGATCCATTTTAGGCAAAGGATAGTGGTCTTTTAGAGAGACCTGGTTTAAATTTCTCAAGTCTACACACAGTCTTATCTCTCCTGATTTTTTCCTTGTGGGAACTA
>APFE030917972.1:0-28454 GCA_000404065.3 Pinus taeda
ATAATGCTTTTATTTTAATACAAATTAGATTAAATTTTTAACGGTTATTATATTTAATTAAAAATAACCCAATTGTACATGGAAAGTGATAATAAGTTGTCATTATGATATAGGAAGAAGAAGCAAATGTAGAGAAAATTTCAAAATGTGGGTATGAATTGAATAAAAGGATATGTTTAATCTGTCGTGGTCTACACCACAAGAAAGTTGGTATAGCGAATCTCTTATGAACATGTACCATGAAGCTATGACATGAAAGAAAGTGTGAATGGAGAATGGGCACAAGTTCTGTGTTTTAATAGAAGGATATGCTGATCCGTGGTGGTCCACACCACAAGAAAGTCGGTATAGCGATTCTCCTATGAACATGTACCATGAAGCTATGACATGAAAGAAAGTGTGAATGGAGAATGGGCACAAATTCTGTATTTTAATAGAAGGATATGCTGATCCGTGGTGGTCCACACCACAAGAAAGTCGGTATAGCGATTCTCCTATGAACATGTACCATGAAGCTATGACATGAAAGAAAGTGTGAATGGAGAATGGGCACAAATCATGAAGCTATGACATGAAAGAAAGTGTGGATGGAGAATGGGCACAAATTCTGTATTTTAATAGAAGGATATGCTGATCCATGGTGGTCCACACCACAAGAAAGTCGGTATAGCGATTCTCCTATGAACATGTACCATGAAGCTATGACATGAAAGAAAGTGTGAATGGAGAATGGGCACAAATCATGAAGCTATGACATGAAAGAAAGTGTGAATGGAGAATGGGCACAAATCATGAAGCTATGACATGAAAGAAAGTGTGAATGGAGAATGGGCACAAATTCTGTATTTTAATAGAAGGATATGCTGATCCGTGGTGGTCCACACCACAAGAAAGTCGGTATAGCGATTCTCCTATGAACATGTACCATGAAGCTGTGACATGAAAGAAAGTGTGAATGGGGCAGAAATCATGAACCACCAGAAATTAAAGAAAGTGTGAAAAAGATGTGGGCAGGTGAAAATGTGAATGGGGAGTGCACAATTAATTATTATTTATTTTTTGTTATATTTTGTGGTTGTTTATAAGAAATAATTGAATTAAAAAAATATATATATATTTCAAGAAATTATGAATCCCGGGAAATGTTGAAAATAATTAGCTTGTTATAAGGCATTAATTGAGCAAACGTTGTATATGCCCACGGTTTAATTTTGGCTTTGGTAAAATAAAACCGTGGGCATATACAACGACTGTTCATTTAATGCCTTATAGTATGTTGTATATTTGTTATCGGAAATTAGTGGGAAATTAAAGAAAGTGTGAAAAAGACGTTTGTTGGATTGTGGGAATGGGATGGGCATATACAACCGTCGTTCATTTAATGCCTTATAATATGTTGTATATTTGTTGTCGGAATGGGGTGGGCATATACAACCGTCGTTCATTGAATGCCTTATAGTATGTTGTATATTTGTTGTCGGAAATCAACGGGAAATTAAACAAAGTGTGAAAATACGTTTGTTAGATTGTGGGAATGGAGAGTGGGGACGTAAGAATTTAATACTGGTTGTTGCATTTTCAAAGTTCATGTCCATTGCAGTGTGATTTGTACAATTGGATGGAAAGTAAGCGTGAAAAACTGATGGTATGTTTGATTAATTAGTGAGAAGCATGGTTGGATTTCTGTCATTCATTTAATGCCTTATAGTATGTTGTATATTTGTTGTCGGAAATCAATGGGAAATTAAAGAAAGTGTGAAAAAGATGTTTGTTGGATTGTGGGAATGAGGAGTGGGGACGTAAGAATTTAGTATTGGTCGCTGCATTTTCAAAGTTCATGTCCGTTGTGGTGTGATTTGTACAACTTTTCGAGCAATTCCTCTGGCTAGTTAGACTACGGCCTAAGAATTTAATACTTGGTGGTGTACTTTTATGAAATTATCATATGTGGGAATAGGGAATGGGGACCTAAGAATTTAATACGTGGTTGTGCATTTTTATGAAATTGTCATATGTGGGAATCGGGAATGGGGACCTAAGAATTTAATACTTGGTCGTGCATTTTTATGAAGTTATCATACTGGGAATAGGGAATGGGGACCTAAGAATTTAATACTTGATGGTGCACTTTTATGAAATTATGAAATGTATTAAGAATGTAGGGGAATGAGAGATGAACAAGTGTCAGAAAGTATTTTGCCTAATTGTGGGAAGAGGCACTGGGATGTAAGAATTTAATAATTATTTTTTTCACTGCACTTTCAAAGTTAATAATTATTTGAAAAGTAGGTGGTATGGTCGATAATTATTGAAAAACATTGTTGGTTTATTTGAGAAGCAGGTGGCATGGTCGATTAATTATTGAGAAGCATTGTTGGTTTATTTGAATTAGAAAATAATTTTTTATTTTTTATTTTAATTATAATTATATTCATAATATTTTTATATTCAAATGTAGTTACATTTAATTAAAGAAAACTTAATTATAAATAAAAAGCGATATTGAGTTATCATAATGATAGGAGTTTTAAAATACTCTTTGGATTTCAAACTTTTCCAATAAAATTATAAAATTAATTTATCTATTTACATTTTATTAAATTAATTAAAAAATTATATAATTTATTAATTAACTTAATCAATTAAAATACCATCTAATTTGTTAAGGCTAATTATTGACTTTATTATTATAAATTTGTTATAAAAAAAGTTAACTAAAAAGTTATTTCTGCTTTTTATTAACATTATCTCCACCGATCCACTAATCCAAACTGGCTCAATCCTCTTATTTTTTCTAAAGTTGACAAAGTGTCATTATAGGTATTTAGAATACAAATCTTATAGATAAAGAAATAACATAGAAGAAATCAGTTCAATCTTCTTCTTCTTCTTCTTCTTTTTTTCAGTACGAAAAAAAAGCAAGATTTATATTAATATGTGCAATGTATACATGTAAAGCTGCTTTCTGTGGGCGGAAAACAACAAAAAATGGACGTATAAAGCTACCCAAAAAATTTCTTTTGGGGCACCTCTTGGAACCCCATGCAGGAGGGTTCCTACCTCCTTGCATACCCCCCAACCAAGGGGGACTAAACAACTACCCCCCCTTGTTCGTGGTGCATATAAGTCATGCAAAGAATATAATTGCATACCCATCATTTGCTAACACAAAAAATATGTAGTTGTATTAAGAATGTTTTAGAACACTACCAAAAAAATAAGTATGACAGGTTGAGACATCTTTGAAATAAAGGACATCAACATTGTAATTGTAATGTTTTTCATTCTTGGTTCTATAGATTGTACAAGTTCCTTATAAATGTAAACACAAATATTTTATTCTAAACTAACATTCATAATACTTTGTTAGACTTTCAAGGTTATTATTTGTTTCGATGTAATGGTTGATCAATTATTAATGAACAATGGCTAAATTCCCTATATTGTCATTTGACCTCGAGAATTAATTACATAGCACTAATAATGGTGACAACTCATGGCCACTTTTCACATGCATCCTCATGATCATTCACATGTTTAATGAAGCATTGTATTAACAATAATTTATTTGTATGGTCTATTATCATTTCTCAAAATAAGGCTATTGCAGGAAATTATCCCCTATGGCCAAGGTTGAAAACCTTAATAGAATGGACAAGAAACTCAAGACACTAGCACAAGAATGCATGCAAACAAGGTAATTACTAATCTACTAGACATGAGACCTACTTGTAGGTTTGATGATTGTAGTAAATCCTTTTTCCTCTTCTCTACTTGTTGCCCATGAACTTCAGGCCTACAACCAACATAGGTGGAAAACAACCAAGCAACAAAGAATCAAAGCATACATATATCTATTATCTTAATTCAATCAAATATTAAATCATAGAAAGGAAATTCATTGCATACAACAATAAAATTTGAAAAAAAAATAAAAATAAAAAAATATTATTTAATCCGCAACATTGGTACATACACATACACCTGCTCCTTGTCACATGCATTGAACAAAACCGTCTTTCAACTTCCTCTTTCATGGCCCGCTTAATGTCTCATCCTTTGGTCTTCCACTCCAAGATGATGAAGAATCAATCATGATATAGGGGAGGGATAAATAGGACAAGGAAACTAGGGTTTCCTGAGGAGAAATTCTTAAAAGCACACAAGAAGACTGGCTTGGATCATGGAAAATTTGCTGTAGATAGGATACTTATGGAAAAAAATGGGTTTTTCGTAGCCATGGAATCATTTTTTACCACCAAATATTGGTTTGGGTGGTTAAGGTATAGGCTACAACATGTGGATTTCAATCTAACTCATAAACCCCGCCTTACTATATGAGAAAATGTGCACATTTTTTTTTAATTTATTTATTTTTAATCTAGATTAGATCGTTATATTGTTTTTCATCCACCTTAATAATTTTGGAGTGGAAAATTTGAAGAAAATAACTCACATTACCATTTTTTATGGTGGGACCCAGTGGAAAATTGGGGTTTGAAACATTTTGGAAGCGGGTTGAGGTGTCAAACAACATTTTTTGGGGGTAAAAGTTTGTCACTTAAGAGATACACCATTTTGTGTTATTTTACACACAAAAACCTTTCCAATTGTGCAAGGATCACCTTAATAAATTTATGCATGCAAAATATATACCACTGAGAAGTTGACCTTCCTGTTTTGATCACCATAATTCAAGAGGATGCCATGTCAGCCCATAATATCCATGGAAAGGAGGCTAGCCACATGATCATGATGAAGAAGACTCTATAAGAGTAAATATTGTAACTCTAGTTAAATTTTGAAGTGATCCAGGTCCAGATCGATGGCCACCCACCTATTCCACAAGTTTAAAACATAGTTCTCCTTCTTGGCATTTTTTCTACAGTTTTTCATGCGTTGAACTTATGGGGCTATTTTTTATCCCTCAACAACCTTATTTTGATGTGGTGGGGTTGAAGCAATATCCACAGGGTTTGGCTTGGGCCCAATCAAAATGTGTACTTCTTGGCTAGAACTTTCAACAAGATATTGAGCATGACAAACAAAGATTGTATGCGAAAGTTATGACCCCTAGAAGTTGACGTACCAACTAATCCCATTAGGGCCCACAAACATTTTGTTGTTTCATCTCCCAAGTTTAGGGATTTGGATGTTTAGGGTTTCCTAATTGTTTCTTATGTTAAAGAGGGACTTTCAGCGTCATTGTAATGGGTTTTAATGAATGCAGGTAGCCACTACATATTCTCTCAAAGATAAGTGACCATCATTCGAGCAAATTTTTTTTTATTTCGCATTTTTATAGTCTCAACACATTCCATTTATTAATATAACTCAAGTTTTACCATATATTTTTGTTTTTGTTATAAATTTGTGTTTCATTTCATTCCCTTAAGAAATCTAGATGAGTGGTATTAGAGCAGTTTGTTTTTTATTTGTTTATTCATGCATGTACCCAATGAGGCCAAGATATAAGGTGTTGGGACTTGGAATACTTAATCCTTTGCAAGATAATCCTCACCGACCCCAACGACCTCCAATGACGGAAGAAAAGAATGATGAGAAATCAATAAATCTTATTAAATTGTTGCTTGAGAAAGCCCTCGCATGACAAAGGAACGAGATGATGGATAATTTTTCCCATATCCTTGGACACTTTCCAAAAAGTAAAGCATCTTCCTAAAGCGTCCACTTTGGAGGCGTCAACCCCTTCAAGGTACAAGTTAGTTTTGATATTCTTGTATTTGAAGGCTATATAGATGCAGATGCTTTAGACAAATGGTTAAATATGCTAGAAGGGTGTTTTTCCATCCAAAATTATTTTGATAGAGAAAATAATACCTTTGCATTCTTTAAGGATGTCCCAAATGTAAAGGATTAGTGGGCGACTTACTGTGAATAAAAAACCACAAAGGAGTCTACAATGTTTGTAGTTGTGCCCATTTGGGGCTATTTTATGGATTTTATTAAGGAACAACAATACCTCGTTGGAAGCTACAATGACCAGTACATGAGATGGACCACACTGCAGTAGGAGAGGGAGCAAATATTGCTAGAATTCACAAATATCTTCAATATTTTACACACCAACCTAGGTATCAAATACTCTGATTAACATATGGTGCTCAAGTACTACAGTGGTATGCATTGATACATCTGAATGAAAATTAGGTTCCTATATATCCATTGCCTAGACATAACGTACAGATACGATTTCAAAATCAAGAACAAATTTAAATAGAAGAAGCAATAGTTTAGATTTGTGAATTACTCATAGCAAGAGCAAGGAAAAGGAAACCCCAACTCATAGAACAAAGGACAGAACTAGGACGAAACACCCCACGACAACTTGTCTAAGCCACAAACAAAGAAGGGTAATGGGAAGATGAAGAAAGACATAGGGAAATGGTGCGAGCTATGTAAGAAGCCTTGGAAAAACATCAATCAATGTTGCTCAAAGAAGAAATTGGTGGCCAAGCTGAAAGTCTTAAGTCAAATGTAGGTTCTAACTCTAAATCAGATATAGACAAGGGGAAGTGGATCATTGATGCAAAACCTAGCAGCATAGTTGCTACCACCAAGGTTCAATAAAGTGAACCCAAAGAACCATAGGAATATGAACATCGTTTTCACTCGCAGATGTGGGTGAAGGGTGCTTTATTGCATTTCATTATTAATAGTGGAAGTAAAAAGAACCTCATCTCAACATAGGTCATTAAGTGATTAGATCTGCCAACAACACCACACTTGTATCCATACACCATCGAGTGGCTTCACCAAGGGAGAGATCTGTGTGTCAACTAGTACTGTTGCCTACTTGACGACATCAAGCCCTTCAAGGATGAGGAATTGTGTGATATTTCCCCCCTTGAAGTTTGTGATGTTCTTTTAGGCCAACCATAATTGTGGAAGCATCATGATGTATATGATTCTAGACCTCACAATGTTAGTATTATTTTGGGAAAAAACTTTAACAAAGTTACCAACTTAATGAGAATTGTATTGAGTTCTCATTGATTTAGAGGTCGCAAAAAATCATGATTTTCATGCCAATTTTGAAAAGTGTTGATGCCAAATCAACCTTTTTTGGGGAGTATATTTTTGACACTTGAAATTTTCTTATGTATAAGGTATGGACATTCTTTTTTATATGTTAATGATTTTCATGCCAATTTTGAAAAGTGTTGACACAACATCAACCTATTTTTTGGGGGGCTTATTTTTTACAATTTAAATTTTCTTATGTATTAAGTATGGATATATTTTTTTAAATGTTGGTGACTTTCAAGTTGATTTTGAAAAGAATTCATGCAACATTAACCTTTTTTTTGGGGAGGGCTTATTTGTGACACTTTAAATTTTCTTATGTCTTAAGTACATATTTTTTTTTTAAATTGTTGGTTATTTAACCATTTGTCAAGTTGTCTTCTTCTTATTTTTCTTTTTCTTTTCCTCTCTGGGTGTTTATTTTTTAAGGGTTTTTCAAGTTTGTGTTTTATTGCTTTTCTTTGCAATGTTTTCTTGTAATAAATGTTTCAATTTTTTTTCGCAAAATTAAAGAAAAAATATTTTGAAGTTAGGAATTTTTATATATTTATGTATTGTTATTTCTTTTTGTAAGTCAACCTTTTTCTATTAATTCAGAGTTGGATTACATTGTGATAAGTTATTCAAATGAGAAAAAATGGCCTCACTCCAACCGGATTTATTGGCCTCTAAATACATATAGAATAAAGACGACAACAAATTCAAAAAATTGGATTTCATGTGGTTCACTACCCACCATGCACCAAAACTTCCAAAAAAACTTAACAAAAACAACTTTCATTTTGGTGCATTTTCTACAATGGGAAGAGCTACCTCATTTTGTTGAGGCATTGGCCTGCAGAACATGTTATGGATGTGGGATTCCATGTCCGCCATACAAGTCTCGAAGTCATCCATATGAGCCTAGAGATTCTGTTGGTTTCGTCTGAGAGAGGCTTGTCGATGCATGATGCATCATTGATTGTGTACTATATCTGCGAAGAAGATAACATGGTCTGCATGGTCTAGATGGTGAGATTGATAGAGTTGGTCTATAGAATGTTGAAGGGGGTGGAGTTGGGCCTCAATTGAGTTGGACAAAGCCAGAAAGTCGACATTCCCCAGAGAATCCCCCCTCGACATCACTGGTTCTCCCTCCTTCTCCCGATCGTTCCTCCTGGGGTTGCCTCCCTCCCTTCGTGGACGTCTGTAGAGTTGGATCATCCTTCGAGTGCCTGATAATCAGCCTCGTGCCCTTGTAGAGATTACACCTAGGGGCCAACCATGAACCCACCAGCATAAATCCTCGAGATGATATCGAATTTTACCACCCACGAAAATTGAAAAGACAAAATTGCATCCCTATTGTGCTTGCCCATGCCCACCGTGCACCGGCCCAAGCAACCCACTCTTCCAAAGACAGAAAAAGAAGGGACAAGAATCAATAGAAGGCCAAAGAAGCCCACTTGGATTAATACACATAAAGAGAGAGGTGGTCTTTATCAGCCACAAAACTTTCAACGATAACTTGGCAAAACATCTTCCACTTGTTTTTGAGCGTCCACCACCAACTATGCCATAAAGATAAGATGTATGGACACTAGACGACCAATTCAATTTGACACAGGGTGATTACCAAACCGGGGTCCCAAGTTGATGATTCAATTTTTTTTCGCAAAGTTAAAGAAAAAATGTTTTGAAGTTAGGATTTTTTTTATATATGTATTGTTATTTTTTTTGCAAGTCAATATTTTTCTATGAATTCAAAGTAGGACTACATTGTGAGAATTTATTCAAATGAGAAAAAATGGCCTCACTCTGACCACATTTTTTGGCCTCTAGATACATACAAAATAAAGACGATAAAAACTTTAAAAAATTGGATTTCTTGTGGTTCACCGCCCACCAAGCACCAAAATTTCCAAAAAACTTGACAAAGCCTACTTTCATTTTGATGCATTTTCTACAATGGGAAGAGATACCTCGTTTTCTTGAGTCGTTGGCCTACAAACATGTCATGGATGTGGGATTCCATGTGTGCCATATGAGTCTCGAAGTCATCCATATGAGCCTGGAGATTTTTTTAGTTTCATCTGAGAGAGGCTTGTTGGTCCATGATTCATCGTTGATTGTGTAGTATATCTTCGAAGAAGACAACATGGTCTACATGGTCTAGATGGTAATCTTGATAGAGTTGGTCTACAAAATTTTGAAGGAGGTGGATTCAGCCCTCAATTGAGTTGAACGGAGCCAGAAGGTTGAAATTCACCAGAGAGTCCCCCCTCGACATCATGAGTTCTCCCTCCTCCTCCCGATTGTTCCTCTTGGGGTTGCCTCCCTCCCTTTGTGGATGCCCACAGAGTCGGATCATCCCTCCAGTGCCTGACAATCGCCCTCATGCCCTTGCAGAGATTACACCTAGGGGCCAACCATGAACCCACCACTGTAAATCCTCAAGATGATATTGACTTTTACCACCCATGACAATTGAAAAAATAGCGTTGCATCCCTATTTTGCTTGCCCACGCCCACCATGCACTGGCCCAAGCGACCCACTCTTCTAAAGAAAAACAAAGTGGGAGAGGAACCAATACCAGGCCAAAGAAGCCCACTTGGATTAATAAACATAAAGAGAGTGGTGGTCATTATCAGCCACAAAACCTTTAACGATAACTTGGCAAATTGTCTACCACCTTCTGTTTTGAGCGTCCACTACATAGATATAGGATGCATGTGTTGGGTTGTGTTATATTCTTTCCAGGACTAGCTCCCCTATATTAGGTGGGTAGACCTACCTATGGTTTTGTGCATGGTTTTCACAAATAGTTTTGGGTGCGATGGTTTTTGGTCCATGGTATTTTATAGATCTGGTCAAGGGAACTACGATTATGTTCTAATCCAGGATTAATGGATTGGAGTTTATGGATGCTTTGGCATGTATATATATGTATTATAACATTGAAAGGAAAATAATGAAAAATCAATCTGGTAGGCCCGGTTTTGGGATCTAGGGGAAAATCTCAGTGTTTATTTGTTTTATGTGTTATGCTCTCACCTTTGTTTATTTTCTGTTATTAGAATTCGTATGCAGGTAATTTCTGTATGGGGTTAAAACCTACAACATGGACGCCAAATGACCAATTCAATTTGACATAGGGTGATTACCAAACCAGGGTCCCAAGTTGTACAGACTGGTTCCTTGAAAGGCGTCGAACTGAATTTGCTTATACTTAGAGCCTCCTCCTCCCTAAAGAACCAGATGGTGTTTCCAAGGAGACTCTCCATGAATTTAGTCCGATTTCTGGTTCTCCCACTACTCATCGCTTGACTTACAAATTGTATTGTTCTAGCCTAAATTCCAACCATTATACCCTTTTGCCTTGCCGAAGACTTCAATGGGTTGATTCCCTAGGCCACTCTACTTCCCTCTGCTTGCATTTAACTTTCCGAGTGGGGAGGGTTAAATCCCCACGTCCTTTGGTTATCCTCAGGGTTCACCCCATAAGGGAATTTATGTATTCCTAATTAATACTTCAATACAACTAAAATAATTGTCATTAAAAATTTAAAAATTTTAAACAATTGACAAATAAATACACATGTCCCATATAGTATAATTAAAAAAAAATACACATTTCAGGCACTTTTCGCTAAAAATGACATGTCAAATAAAGGATTTTGTGGAAAATTTTGACCATAAAATGTTGAAAAAATAACAAATTTTATGAATTCTATGACCAAAGATGATTATATTTCAAGGTTTTTTTTCCAAAAATTATTATTCATATAAAACTTCAAAGAAAAAAACAAAATAAAAAATGAGTCATCTCTCCACAACCTTTTGGCACTGGGGTGGGGCAGGAAAAAAGAAAATAATATTTTTTTAAATAATTCTCTTTTACACTAACGACATCATTCTTCTCGCCATAAACCTTGATGATCTCGACAAGTAGCTTAAAATCCTCCATGATTACTACCCAAGATGGGTATGACTATTAATACCAACAAAGACTAAAGTCATGATAATTAAATCTAAAAAGATCAACCATGATAATTTTATCTATGATAATAATTACTTGGAGAAGGTTTCTTCATATAAATATTTAGGTACTGACATTCATCATCAACTCAACTAGAATTATAACATTGAGAAAAGGATTATTGGAGGTTGGAAAGCTTATTATGAGCTTGAAAACAATTGTAAATTTGGTCTTTAAGTTTGGAGTAAAAAAAGTTCTTCTATGAGACTCACATCATCCCTCTTATTCTATATAGTTGTGAGGTTTGAGGTTGCATTATATCTAGATAATCGTGGAGGAAGATCGAGATGATCCTAACCTAGAACCTAAAGATTAAAGGAAATGTTCCCTATCTTATCCTCTTGATTGAAGGTAGTCTTCCCCCCCCCATTGAAAGCATGGCTATGTTTAGGTTTTGATGTATAAGAAGAAGCTCTACAACATGAAATCCAAGACGTTCCCAAAAATTGCTTCTAACTCTAGCCAAAATCCCCACCTCCAACTCAATCGAGGATGACCCAAAAATTCCCCGTCTTGGCTCGACCATTGGGGGATAAAGGAGAAGATAATCTTTGAGAAGAAGGATAATATTAAAAGTGCTATCACTTCCAAATTTTAGGATAAGTTGTGAGATGATAAGGAGATAGAGAGGCAAAGGAAGCTAAGATATTATAACGAGGTGATCAACCCCCTATTGCTAACCAGAATTATCTTTTTTGTCTTGACTAGTGCTAAGAAGAACATGAACATTGCAAAGATAAGAACTAATTCTCATGAGCTTCGTAGTGAAACCAGACATCGGTTCATTCCCAAAACACCTTGGGATGAAAGAATTTGTCACCTTTGTGATACTAAGAAGGTTGAATATGAAAAACATGTTCTCTTGGATTGCCCGACTCTTACTCACATCCATTTTCATTTCCAAAATATTTGCCACACTACCAACCTTCTTGACTTGTTAAGTCAATGGAACTATAGTGATTTAGGAATGCTTCTTTCCCTTCCTTTTTATCATAGAAATAAAATATTAAAGAGCCCCAATTAATGATTTTATTTCTTAAGGTCTAATAGACCACATTGATAGTATTGGACATTAATCACCATCATCAATATCTATTTTTATTATTTAATTATTTTAATTATTAAAAAAAATTGTCAAGTCTTTATTTTTATTTTTTCAATTATCCTTTTTAGTGAGATATTTGTTGTTTTTCATTTGTTTTTCTCTTTTAAGAATTATTTATTGTTATTTAAAAAAAATATGCTTATTTTTATTTTTATTTTTTTGGTTTATTCTTTTTGTTTTTAATAATTTTGTATGTTTTATTTTCTTTGGATTTTTTTTTTTGGTAATTTTTAATTGTTTTAAACTCTTATTTATTTATTTTTTTGAAATTTTTATTTTATTTTTTGTTTTTGTTTTAATTTCATTTTATTTTTTTTGCTTGGCTTTTTCATTCTTATTTATTTATCTTTTTTTCTTTGCTGCAGGGACTGTGTCGATGCTCGACTACTAACTTGAGCCCACTAAAGATCAATTTGATAGCTGATTTTTAATTTTTCGTTACAATGGATCGAGTCCACCCCCACTGTTTGTTAATTTCATGGTTGATTTTTAAGTTTTCATTGCAATGGTTCAAGTCTGCCCCCATCACATGTCAACCTAATGGTTGATTTTTAAATTTTTATTACAATGTGTCAAGTTGTCTTAGACTAATTCTTTTAAAGAGCTATACTTTTAGCATTTAAGAAAACAAAAATCTTTTGGTATAATATCTCTTTGATTTATATATTCATTTTAAGGTTTTTATTTAGTCATGTTATTTGGTTTTAATTTTGTGGATGAAAATTTAAAAATTTTAAGGTTTTTTTCGGAGAGGTGAGATTTTATATTTAATGTCATGGTTGAAAATGTCAATATTTTAAGGTTTTTCAAAGTCGCGATATTTATCTTTAACTTCATGGTTGAAAATTGTTGGAATTTTTAGGTTTTTTAGAGCCGTGATATTTTACCTTTAATGCTATCATAAAAAATATTAGAATTTTATGGTTTTTCATAGTCATGATATTTTATTTTTAGTGTCATTTCTAAAAAATGTTGACATTTTAATATTAAAAAAATGTTTTATAAGTATCAACGCTTTTCAATTTGGGGTGTTTTTCACTTTTATTGTTAAAAAACAATTAGTTTTTAATGTCATTGTTAAAAAAAAATGGAATTTTGACCCGATAATAAATTAATAAATATTGATGCAACATCAAACCATTTTCATTTTCGGGGTCTCTTTTCATGTTTGTTGCACAACAAAATTGGTTTTTAATATCGTTGATAAAAAAATATGGAATTTTAACCCCAAAAAATGTTGATGCAACATCAAAAATTTTCGTTTTCAGGGTGTTTTTCATGTTTTTTGTGCATAAAGAGGGTTTTTTGGGGCTAGAGTTCTCATTTTGAGGTTACAGTTCTTGTTAAGTTGGTAAATTTGTTTTATACATGCTAGTAGAGGTAGCTCCAACTATTTCCATTTCTTTGGTATCCACTAATAAATGCAGGAAATTCATCTCCAAGACCAACAAATGTGCCTTCTTTCTAATTTTCTCTCAAAATGAGGAGAAATTCATAGCCACGTCCATGCCCTCCATACAAGGCCTCTAAATTAGCAAAATAAAGTGAACAAGGTTGTGGAATAACACAAAGACATCTCCTCCTCACCCATTGGGGTACCTCTCATCTATCAGATTAAGCATTCAATCAATTTCCCCTAACGTACCTCTCCCTAATGGGCCAATATTTTGTCAAGAACCAGTACCCAATTCCTCGTTTTGACAACCTTCTTGACCAAATCAAGGAGTACTTTAGTAGGATTGATATGAATTTTCGATACCACAAGGTCCCAATAGAACAAACTGGTGTATGGAAGACTACTTTCAAGTTCAAAGAAGGTCATTTTGAATGGCTAGTCATGCCCTTTGTTTTGATAAATTCCCCTACAACTTTCATGAGGTTGATGAATGATATTGTGTGGCCTTTCACCAATTATTTTTTAGTGGTATATCTGGATGATATCCCCATATTCAATAAGAGTTGGGAAAAACATTTGCAACATAGTCAATAGGCCCTTCACACTTTGCAGTGGCATAAGATATATGAAAACTTGGAAAGATGTTCCTTTTGCATGAATAAGGTTCAATATCTAGGCTACATTGGTGATGAACATGGTGTGCATGTGGATCCATCCATGATCAAGTCATTCATTAATAGCTATCCCTGGCCACACTAACTAATATTTAGAGTTTTTAGGCCTACCAACTTCTATCGCAAGTTTGTCTTGGGATTCTCCTATATTGCATTAGCCCTTTAGTAAATTGTGGTGGAAAAAAAATTATTGTGGGGTGAGTCACAACAAAAAGCTTTTGATGATATGAAATACCTCTTGTGCTCATCCCTAGTGCTCTCATTTCTTGATATGCAACAACCTTTTGAGATTGAGATAGATGCCCTAATCCATATTTCTAGCTCCTAAAGAGACCAACTTGATTCCCTTACTTTTGAAACATACGCTTATATAGAGGTTTTCTCTCTTATTTATCCCAAAACATTAACTTATTATATATACAAGCTAAGAAAACATAAATATGATATTAATTATTTTACGTCAAACATATTTACATCTTCTTTGAAACAAATTTTGGAGTTGTTGTCACCCCATTCCATAATTTGTTAGCTTTTATGGCTGGTAGCCTTGAGTATTGGATATGTTTTTCTACCACTACCATTATTTAATTCTTCCAAAGCTACAATCACAACCACATGCCTCTTTTCCTATTTCATTACACAGGTTTATTATCTTTGTCGTCATCCTCATTGACATGAACCTTGTGACTAAGTAAATAAGATGAAGAGTATGTTAAATGCTCTTGTCATCAAGAGTATATATGTAAGTGATTAGTTTCTCAAAAACGTAAATTGAACTTTCTGTTTCATACCATTTTGTGTGTCAAAATTGGGCCTTTGGTGTCATGGACATCCTAGGATTATTCAATATTATAGGTTGTCCAATGCTTTTTCCTAGAGTGTTGAAACAAGAATACTTATGCTTCGCCTTTCGTATCACTTTTGGATTCTAAACAAGATTCCATATTTCCTTGCCTTGCATTCTCTCATCCATTTTGACCTGGTGAGCATTTAGATGAGAGGAATCCATTAAAATTTATTATTCATATATGCTTAGAAAAGGAAAACTGGCAATCGTTGCCTTCAATATAATAGTAATAGTAAAATGACTTGCATTGGGATTCTTAATTCTTGTATCTTGTGCAACTTTAATCTTATTTAGCCTATATTTCCATGATTTTGGCCTAAACAATGTAACAATGTGAGAACTTGTTGTAGTGGTTGCAACACCCTCCAAAATTTTGGTTGGCATCCAAATTTTGGAGCCTTCCTTAGTTTTTCCTTTAATGGTTGCAAATACTCGAGCTCACCCCATGAGCTATTGTGAAGGCTTTTCACCTTTTTGCTTGTTTGACTAGCAATCGTCTTTCGGCATGTTGATTGCTTTGTCATGCTTGTGATCTTATTCTGGTGAGTTTGAAGGTATGTCTTTTTCTGTTTGGGTTGTCTTCACTATGTGAACATTCGTCATACTCAAACACAAAGTTGTAAGAATTTTCGCGCAAGTGTTGTCACAGACGTCTGAAGTTCTATCACAAGTGTCACACTTGTCGCTCTCAACTCCAAGACAATCTCACTAAGGGCATGTTTTGTCTCGTTGTCATAGTGGTCTATTTTGTCTTTTCATCGAGTATGCTAAGTGTATGTTCACGATATCAGTCTGCACAAGTTTTCTTGCATTCAAAACTTAGCCATTTTCCTGAAAATTTGCCTGATCAGACAACCCTCTCACATCGGGACCTAACGGAGCTACATTGCACAGTCTCAGCCCTCAGTGACCCTACTCTGCTGCCCAGAACTGCGTTGTGCCTGAGCTTGTCCTCCAGGTCATCTGCACTGCACAATCCAGGAGGTGAGCAACCTATCTGCCTCCCAGAATTGTGCAAAAACTGCCTCCCTGTCAAATCAAATTGCACATTTCTCAAGCACAATCATCAACCCTCCTCCTTTTCCATCGAAAGCCTACACTACTCTGAGACCTAGTTCTGCAATGTTCTCCAAATTTGCACATACATGCCCAACTTCTCATATATTGACTTGCTCTGCATTTTTCCTAAAAATTGTGCAGAAATACCCAGATGACCCTTGATGCTTTACTCTACCCTGCCTCTAGAAATTTCGTAGACATGTTTGGCAGTTCCCTAGCATCCTGTCCTGCACTATTCCTAGAAATTGCACAGTTAGGTTCAGTAGGTCCCTGTGTATCATTGCTTTGTCTTCCCTCTGGAAATTGCGTAGTCATGACCATAAGTCCCTCTGCAGCCCTGCCCTATCCTCCCTTTGGAAACTATGTAGAAATGTCCAGCAGTCGCTTTGTTGTCCGCATTGTCTTCCCTCTAAAAATTGTGTAGAAGATGCCTCCCTTAGGGTCCCACCTTGCATCTGACATTGGTGACTCTAACTGCACGATACTGCCTCCTGGTGATCATTGCGCATTTTTTCCCAACAGTGCAGGTTTTCCTCCCGTAATGCCTCATTCTAGCTCGAGTTGCGCTTTGCGCTCTCTTAGTGAGTTGTCCTCCCTCCCTGTCACCCGAACACGAGAACAATGCATGATGCTAGACTAGGAGGTTTTGGATCTGATGTCGTCCCGTCATGAGTGAATTACAGGAATAGGTACACTAGTAGATCATGGCGAGACAATGAATGAAATGAATAAGGAATGCACATTCTAGAATACTTGCTTACAGTTGGATGGATGTACCAAGCATGTCAAGCAACAAGCAAAAGGAACACATGTAGTGAACCATCAAGAAAGAACAAAACCATCAAAGACCCCACAACGCTATGCCATGCAGAGGAGAATAAAAAGCACACCAAGAGTAGATCCGTCACTCAGCAAGGCAACAACTTGACATGGACACCATAGTTAGCCAGTACGTGTCAGCAGTGTCATGTCAAGTTATGTCATGAGATGTCTTGGCCATATATGTTGTAACTGAATATAATGTAAATTGAATTCCAATGGATGCACATAGAAGTCGAAGAGTCATGTCAGTTGAAAATTCATGGGAAGTTGAAAAGTCACAAAGGTAGTCCAAGGGTCATAAGGGTCAAGCATCATCCTTGGCTATATATACCCCTCCCATTGTATGAGAAAGGACTTTTCACCTTGGCTTCTCCCACATAGCCTTGAGATTATATAGTCTGTTCTTTGAGGAGTGAGTAGTGGTTCCAATGTCCCACTACTAGGACTAGTGATGTATGGTGTACAAATGCGTCTTGGGACTTTTTTTTAATTTAGAAGCATGTTTCATGCCAACATTTTTTCACACATGTTTTCGTAGACGTTTGTAAGACTACTCTTTAAACATTTGTAATGCATGTTTTCTTAACTTGTATTAATATATTTGAACTACTTTGGTTATTTTAGTACTTACATTATTGAAGATGTGTTGTATCATTTATCACTGTTGTCTCATCCGTGTGGACTACTCCGTAGCACATTAGACAAAACATTCTCGTTTTCTTGGTTATAGCGTTCATCACCTCTGTGTGGACTATTGTTGCATAGTGTACGTGTTTCCCATGTAATTTGGTTTTAATGACTGTCGCATCCATTGTGGACTACTCCGCTGGATGTTGTTCAGACCTTTGTTGTTTTGCGTGTGTCTCTCCCTAGGTGGTACTACTACCTCTCATCTAGAGGCTCACTTTTACCCTCTCCTTTACAGTAAGAAAACTAGGACACGAGTTACATTATGCACTCACCAGGAATACTCGCCTCACTTTTTGAATATACAATCATAACACTCTCATGTGCTAAAGAGCAAGAGCTAAGGAAAATCTATAAGATAATGGAAACCAAGCCATCGTAATGTATGGGACTCCTACATCAAACAGTGTGAGGTCTAGTTGGGACTTCATACCAGGGAGATCCCCTGTATCTTGGCAGGTCCAACACTGTCAGAATTTTTGGCACTAGAGGGAGGGCCACTAGCAGTTTATGGCTGAGTTTCTTACCAATCCCACTTATCTATCATCTGGTCAATGCAGTAATACGAACTCCCTCTCCCCTACACACAACTCTGAAGTTGGTTATTTCTCACCTCCCAGAACCGAACAATAAGTTTCATATCATCACTTCCATGTTGTCCGTCCCATCACCTGTTAGTTTGCTAAAGTTGTTGGATTGATGCCAGGAGTGAACATTCTTCCCTATTCACAGAGGAAGCAAAAGGATACTCCCACGGGAGTGGTAGTCTCATCCATGGAATAAGAAATCCTCGCCACTCTTGAGGAGATAGAAGAAGTTGTTGAAAATGAAGAGGAGCCTTTCGTTTTCCAAGAAGGAGAAGAAGGTAACCTTTTACTCTTGAGCTCAGGTTCCGACGGAGGTAGCGAGTAGGTGGAGGTGGAGATGAACCAACAGATTTAGAGGTTGAACAGTCAGATTTAGAAGAAGAGGACAACATGGCTAACCAAAATATGGAATGAATGACACCGGGCCCATTGGCACTCCCGTGTGTCTTACGCAAGATGCCAAGACATGCAGAGAAATTGTTAACAAAGTATGACCCTGACAGAGTAGTGAAGGCATAAGATTATCTAGACATATTCTACCTATATCTGCAGACACTCGAGGTATGTTATGATGATGTTGCATGTAGACTGTTTCCATGTACCTTAGATGGAAAAGAAGCTGTATGGTGCCACAAGCTTCTTGTCAACTCCATTCAGAACTGGGGGTGTTCAAGAGAATTTTCCTTAAGAAGTTTGCTGACAAAAAAACCCCATCATGTTGATAAAAGAGTTGGGTAGTCTCAAGATGCAGCAGAAAGAAAAAGTAAAATATTTTAGCCGTATCTTGAACAAGTTCACTGCAGACACCAAACCTCACGACTCCATCACAATTGACTACTACACATCTGCATTGCCGACTAGCATTGTGTAGTTTGTCAAGCGAGTTGTGAAACCAACACTTCTGGAAAATTTCCAAGAGGCAATTGTTGTGGAGAAAGACCTGCAGGCTATTGGAGTCATTGTAGATGACGAATCAACTAAGGACTCCAAAGACACGGAAGGAGGTCTCAGACTATTGTGGGTAAGGAAAAGGAAAAGGAATCAAGTGAAATCGAAAGCCTTACTCATCTCGTCAATTCCTTGAAAACCAAAGTTTCTGAACTCAAGTTGCAGATGAGCGAGACAACCGTGAACAGTAGGCCTCCCAGATTTTCACAGAAGAAGAACTCAACTTTGGGTAGCTTCAATAGTCACCTAGCCAAAACTGCATAGAGCTTGAACCTTATGCTCACCGTGGATGTAATTGCAACAAATCATTATTGTAAGTTGCATGGCGAACGACATTCAGAGAAGAATTTCTCAAGATTGAACCAAGGAATGAGTGCTCTGGCACACAATTGACTAATCAATTCACAGCCAGTGAGTAGGCTTGGCCTGAGTGATGAGCCCCAAAAATGGATAATTATATGGGCTCATTCAACCTCCTAATTTGACTTAATCCACCATTCTCATTAGTTTATTGCATGTTTTTTATTATATTTATGCTAATAGAGTGAATTGGGTTAGTCATTATGCCAACAAGTCTAATGTGTGCTTTGTGTAGCCTTTTTGGTCAATTTGGAGACAAAATTGAAGGTTTTAATGAGCACTTGGCAGCCAAATTCGTGGGAAATTCGTGGAGAGTATTTTTAGGAAGGTGTTCCCTTCATTTATGGGCCCTTACCTCGAATTCTCCACCATCAGCTCAGAGTTCAAGGGCCACCAAATCAATTAACACAAGGGCAACCACGCAAGTCAAGTAGGATTGTTTTTAAGTACATGTCTTGGGCATCCGAGTCCCTAAAGTTTAGGAGGACTGTTGCGGTCCTCAATTTGTATAAATAAGAGGGCTTAGGGCCTCATTTCAGTTAGTCATTTTGTTTAGCCAATAGTTAGTCATTTTGTATTCATTTTGTAGTCATTTTCTAGTTCGATTTTTAGGCAGTAGATTAGCTTTGCTTTCAACACATTTTCAAGTTCTCCTTGTGGACAGTTTTTGGAATGTAACATTTCTTTTGATCAATAAAGATGAATCCAGCTTTGCACCAGCTCTAAATATCTCTTAGGAGGATGTATCTCTTGGGGTTGGGCCCATCTCAAGCACCCAGTACCTCCTTTGTTTACTTTCATGTATCTTTGCTGCATTCTTAGAATAAAATATGTTATTTAGATTAAAATCTTGTTTTGTTATTTAGGTTGTTTTTTATGAGTAAAATAGCTTTTCATGCTCAGATTTAGTTGATAGTTTGTTAACAGAAAAAACTTCAAGAAAAGGGCCATCAAACATCTGTGGTTTCACCTCTCCCTCAATGGGATCAGGAGCTGTGACTAGGATGACTTTGCTGCCCACAAAAACACTAATTTTGCTTTGCCATGCAATCACTAGTGTTTGATTTTCATGTGTAGAAGTTGGTTACAAGTTCAGACTTTCATTTGCTTAGTTGCATGAGTTAAAATATATGGTTTCATTGCAGGTCACACTTATGTTCATTCTCTTTACTAACAGCTAGCAAATTAGGTCAACGTAACTAGGTCTTTGAATTTACAAGTTTTTGTTGGTTCAGATTGGAAAAACGACTTGCAGAGCACCTGTACCACTCCTTCATCTGCTTATTCTCCATCAGCGCCATCCACTCCACCCTCTACTTGGAATAATTACCTCACGTTTGCCACATTTGCTCACATAACCCTAGTTTTTGTGTAATCATTGCCTTATCCTTCTTCAATCCAAGTCAGCCTTCTAAACCTCCTCACCACTCCATCCACCAGTCCTTAGGCCGCTTTAGACCCCTATCCTACCTCTAGATCCATACATGCACCTTCCCTCACTAATTCTTCCTCTAGAAGCCGATTTTCAAACATCCTGTAGAAATTTCTGAACATCCTGTAGAAATTCCTGAACATCCTATAGAACCCCTGCAGACTTCCTGTAGAAGCTCATGAATGAGGTTTCTTGATAGCCAAACTTTGTGAAACTCTCTGGAAGGGTGCTAGGTACCCCTTAGGCCCTCTCTGAACCTTCCTAACCTCCTCCAAGCATTTCCTCTTGCCAATCCACCTCTGCACAGTAAAAAATAGTTAAAAGCACATGCATGATAATTCTAACAACTTATTCAAAAATACAAAAATATGTTTTCTTCAGATAGTGATAACTTAGACACATGCATTTTACCTTCCTAGAATTCAATGGCATTCCTTTTAGTAGCTTGCATCCTCTTCCTTGCATCAATAGGACTAGCTGGTAGAATTAGGGTTTGCTAGGGTTTGCGTTTCTTTTTGGCTTTTAGTTTCTTTCCGCAAGTAGATTAGCTTCCTTTGAGTTAGCTTTCATCCATGAGTTAAAAAGCTTCTTCTAAGAGCTCATAGAAGTTGACTTAAGCTCCTAGCGGACTTGTGCTAGCTAACCAAGTGACAGTTGCGGCAAGAGCTAGTACTTGTGCATATAGCACCGTCGCTTCCAAGTTTGTTACAAACTAACGGGTTGATAAAATTAAAGAAGGGAGTCCCAGGAGTTGCAACATTATTGGTGCAATACTGGGGCTCACCATCTTTTTGGCGCCGTTGCCGGGGAAGCGTCAGAGTATTGGTGATTGTTGCTTTTCTTCTATTTTCTACTACAACCTTCTGCTAAGTAGTTTATTTCATTTCCATTTTTCAATTTCATTTCCGTAAAAGTAGAGTAGAAATTTCTTGTTTTCATAGATTAGCATTTCAATTCCGCAATTTCAATTCTACAAGCATAGATTAGCATTTTGTTTTTGCAATTTCCATTCTGCAAGCGTAACTTAGCATTTCATTTCTGCAATTTCATTTGAGCAAAATAGATTAGTCCTTTCCTGCTTTCATTTCAATTTCGCATTTTCATTTCATTAAGATAGTTAGTTGTAGTTCAATCTATTTTAGTTTTGCAGGTACAAGAAGAAAAATACAAAAGTCAACCAAAAAGATTTCATTTCATGCCTGGTAGGAGTAGAGATAAGTTAGAAAAATACTTGCACAACACCCCCCACTGCTTCACACAGCCAACCTTCTCTCTTCTTCTATGGCTGTGATTAAGAAGAACCCCGGGGCGGACATCAAGGAATATTTAAAGAACCTCTAGGGGAGGAGAAGAAAAAATTCCACTGTAGCAAATGGCTACAAGCAGAAATGTTGGGAGTAGTACTTTTTCTTCCAACTCAATCCTTAGAGGTGAATGTGAGAATCTGATGGAAGATTTCAAGAGTGAGATGAGGCAGTTTCTTGCCATGCAATTGGATACCTTACAGATCCAAAGGAAGAAAGAGGAAGCCAAGAGGGCTTTGGCCATCTTTTGTCCCAGGTGCACTAGAAAACATCCTAGGCACAAATGTCTATTGTACTCCATAGAAGTGTGTTTTGTCTGTGAAGAATACCATCCTACAGATCAGTGCCCTTCCTTGCCTGGAATCAAAGCTGCATATCAAAGGGCCAAAGAAGTCACTGAACCACACTATTTCATGAACCAAAGGAGGTCACATGGACCCATAACTTACCAGCAGGAACTGCAAGGGGCATCCCAAACCTATTACGACCCCTATCAAGCCACTTTCATGCCTTCTTGGGGTCCCCCTGCTCATCCTTCCTGGTTCACACCTCCTCCTTGTTCCTTCACAGATCCAAATTATTCTCCTCCAGTTGCTCATTCATTTCACTCTTATGTTCAGCCATAGCCTCAATGGAATATACCTCATCAGGGGTGGAGACCCCAGTACAACACTCCTTTCACTCATTTTCCTCCACCGCCTGCTCATCCACAACCATCGCCTCCTGCTCCACCAAGGCAACCCCAAATGTCTGCCCAACCACAACCCCATCCACATCCATCTCAAATATACACCTCCACTCAACCACCCATACCACCATTCCCAAAACCATACAATGGAGTAGCTCAATCCAATTGCAAAGCTGAGGCACACCATGTCCAAAGGACTCATCTTGAACTCAATGATCTTCACCAAAGCTCAGGAAGAGTGTTGCAAGACGGAGATTATATGACAACATTGAAGGACCAAAGGCAAAAGAAGATTCAAAAGAAAAGATCAAAGAACCATGGGCTGCACTTGATGAAGAAAAGAGATCAGAATCAGAGATTGAGAAAGCTCCCTCATGGTTACCATCAAATCCTCCATGTATTCAAGAGAAAGATTAGCAAAAAGAGGAAGATGAGAAAGTCATGATAGAAGAAGATATGAAGAATGATCTAGATCAGCAAAAGGACCAAGGATATCAAAGCTGTATTGAGATATGGTTCCAGATGGTCACTAAGTTGTAGCAATACTCTTTTCCTCAGTTATGCTTGATCCCTTCAAAGTCAAATCATTTGGTCTCTGAAATCCAGACAGTTGTCAAAGCATGCATTTCGAGGCTCCACATCATTTTGGTTCTAATCTTGATGTGCACATGGCTCCATTGGAAGTATTCTTATACTTGAGAAAGATTTTGTTTTTCAAGTAGGGTAGGGTAGAAAAAAAAAGAAAAAAAAGAAAAAAAATGGAAATAAGAGGAAAAACCTAAGGTGAAAACCTCCTCGGAGGCACCTTAGATTGGCTCATTGATTGAAAATCTCCATGAGGTGGTCAGTGGGTTGAAAAAAAAAAAAGAGAAAAGAAAAAAGAATAATATCCTTGGGTTGAAAACCTCCCTTGGAGGCGCTTAGGGCAGGCAATTAGGGTGAAAACCTCCATGAGGTGCCCTAGTTGTTTTTCAAAAAAAAAGAGAAAAAGAAAAAGAAAAATAAACCTAATTTCCATTGACTAATTGCAAGTTGCAAGAGGGACATTGCAGGTCAGGAGGATTGCTCAAAACAAAGACAGAGGAAGTTCTGGGATTTCTACAGGAAGCTACAGACATTTCTATAGGAAGTTCTGTATTTCTACAAGAAACATCCTGTAGAACCTTCAGGCGAGCCAGATTTGATTTTGGAAGGGAATACAAAGCTTGGAATCTATTGGTTAGGCCTGCAAGCATCCATGTTTCCATTCCTTACCCTTTTCCATCATTTTTTCCACCTCATTGTGCTTCTTTTATGAAAACTCTGTTTTCTACAAGAAGTTCTGTGTCTTCTACAGGAAGCTTACAAAAAAGCCAAATTGATCTCCAAAGAGGACCCGAAGGCTGAGAATATGTCCATGAGGCCTGCACACATCCATGTTTCCATCCCTCACCATTTTCCATCATTTTTTCCACCTCATTGTGCTTCTTTTATGAAAACTGTGTTTTCTACAGGAAGTTCCTGTAGAAACTACAAGAAGCTAAAAATGGATTGCAAAAAGGTAGTTTGGCGAGCATGATAGCTTCCTCAAGGGCTCAGAAGTCCTCCTGCAATTTTCAGACTCCTCCTCCATCATCTGCATGCCTGCATCACAACCCAAGCTCAGTTTTTCTTTCCATGCAAAAACTTGCAGAATGCTTTGAAGAAAAAATACATAGAACATAATTTGTTTTTTCCATAACTTGAAAACCGTGCATCCATTTACAAAACCGTTTTACGGGAAGTTGTATAGGGATGATGGCAACATGCCCGAGCAATTTGAGAAAATTCTGGTGCATGGTTTCCAAGAAATCAGCCTCCATCACCTTCAGCCATTTTTTCATTTTCTCCATATTCGTGCATCCGTTTCAAAACCTGTTTCATGGGGAGATGAATATGGGTGATAGTAACCTACCCAAGTAGTTTCAACTGATTCCAATGCACGGTTTCTGAGAAATTGATCTTTGTAATATTCAGCCATTTCCCATTTTTCTCGAAATCTGTGTATCCATTGATCGCAATTTTGCTATGGGAGGTGTATAATGATGACATGAACATGTTCAGAAAGTTTCAGATCGATCCGGTCTATTGTTCGGGAGCAATGGCGAAAACAAATTTATGTCCTGTGAAAATTCAGCATCAGCTGCTTGAGGGTGCAGATCTGAACGTGGAAGCAAATTCCTGCAGCGTAGATCTGACCAAAGGACACCTACACAAGGAATACAACCATGAATCAGTAACCAAGCCATCATGTAACCAAAAAAACACATACAACAGCAAAAGGCACCTCACAGCAGCCACATTCGACTTCAAGGTACGTGACTAAACCTCGTTCCTCTGATTGCATGAATGTAATTTGGAAACTGCATGAGCAATGAGATGGTGGTGATTAAAAAAATATGTGGCCAGCTAACTGGCCACCCTCATCCAGTTCTCTAACACTCAGCCAGAAACATGCAGCATGCATGTACAGGTAACTCACGTGAAATAAAAAAAAACAAGTATTGGTGACTGTTTAAGCTTTAGCGTGATTGATGGACGTGATTATAGGCAGAGAACAAATAGTTAAACACTGCAGTGGGGACCAACAGTCTGCATGAGGCCAACGTGCAGTGGCCAGCTCACCCTCCTTCAATGGAAATCTCCATAAAACAACCGATCAAACTCTCACCTATGTTGTTTATAGTTTATCATCATGCTTGCAGCTGCAACAAGCTCCATACCAACTCCATAGCAACAAACCAAGCTTTCTCGGCCATTTTTTAAACTCTCATGCTTATTAGCGTTCTACAAGAAGTTCTTCTACAGGAAGACGTTCTACAGGAAAGTACAACAAAGCCTTCCAGAGCAGAAAAGCTCGAGTTTTTCTTCATCAAATTTGGAGCTTGAAGAGAGGTAGGCTCAAAAACACCATTCCCATGCATGATATTTCGAAAGGTGGTGAACTAGCTTGTTTGAAGTGGGGAAAATTAAAACCAGTCTGCCTGTGGGTCAAGAATGGTGGTTTTCTTATATGATACACATAATTTCTTTTAAATGGTGCTACGTTGTACTCACCTCCATGATTCCTGTTAACAAACTCTCCCCACTATTATGACAAACCGCTGTAAGGTTCACCTGTGCATGTATCAATTTTTTGTGTGACTGTTATATGATTGGTATAAAAATATGCTCTGCACTCTATCTGTGAGAGCTTCATTCCCTTTGACAAGTTGAAGTCTTGGGCGGCAGCAGTATTTTAACCAGAGAATTGGTGAAAGGGGGAGATACAAACAGCAGAGAAACCCTGACCTAAGAACCAAGGGGGAAAACCACATCCGAATTTCTAGTCTAACCAGAGCTCAAGCCGAAAACAGGGTATCTTCACCATGCCTGGAGGGTTTATCAGAAAGGAACCCTCAGATTCCAAGAAATTGAGAGAAACTCCTGAGGTGCTAGACCTATTTACCCATGCAAAGTGGATGACCTTCTGTGATAAAATCCAAGGTCACGATGATGAAATAACAGAGGAGTTCCTAAGGTCCCTGCAGCCCAAATCAAAAACATTGGAAACTGTAAATTTAAGGGGATTGACCTTGAAACTCACCCCACAACTCATTAGCCGAGTCACTAAATTGCCATTGGGGATGCCTTGGGATAAAGAGGAAAGGAAATTGGGCCAAAAAGCTAAAAAGGAATTCTTCCTACCAGAAGAACAATTTTTAGAGGATAAAAATGGGGTTCGAAGAGCTAGCTTATAGTCATTTTGGAGTGAGGTCAGCCTTCAAATTATGAAATATATTACCTGTGAGGGGCGATTTAGTATTATGTATGGGTATCACTTCCGCTTGTTAACTGAGCTTAGGCATAAGATGGATTTTCCCTCAGAACAAAAATTGAGCATCCCATACTTTCTCCTGCAGTCATTGATTGAGTGTGGCACAAAACTGAAAGAGGGGACACCAGACCAGCTGGGTCATCATGGGCTTATCAAGCTCCTCATAGAAGATGCCCTCCATACTTATACTATCCCTATCTCCTGGGAAATTTTCCGTAATATGACCAAGAATGATGATATCCGGACCCTGGCAGAAGAACTCACTTCATCTAGCAGTGAAGAGAAGGAACATATTGAGGCAGAGAAGAAACCTAAAGGTAAGGAAGCTAAGGGTAAGAAAATCCAGGATAGGCCATCACAGGAAAATCCACAAGAACAACAAAAGGAAAAGCAAGAAAAAGGACAAGCTGTTGAGGCCAAAGCTGAGAGTAAAATCAAAACACGAACGCCAAGGGAGAAATGGTTGCAAACCCGGGCAAAGAAGACTGAAAGGATACAAACAACACCCAAGGCAACCATAGCACAATTCAAAGAGAAGGCACCCCCAGCCAAGCAAGCCAAATCAGGGAAAACTGGTTCTACCAGAAGCCAGCAGACTGTTTCTACAGGAAACTAGAAAACTGCTTCTACAGGAAGCCAGAAAACGGCCACTACAGGACTTTCTACAGGAAGTCTGGGGAAAGGGCAGCAAAAGGAGAAATTTGCCGAGATTTTAGCTAGGGAGGTAGCAGCTGTGCTGGCCACCCTAAGCACATCCCCCAAGTAGAAGGAGAAGTGAAAGAGGGAGCTTCCACTATATTTTAAGGTAAGAAGGAGCACACAAATAAGAACTGGCAGACCCCAACCACAGTCAAAAGAGCCAATCACAATTGTAGACACCTCAGCTACACAAAAGGAGAGGTCCCCCTCAAAGGCATCCATCACCTATGAACGAGGAAGGCCGTAGACATCCACCTGGAGAGAAAGAATGAAAATATTGGACACAAAGACCTTTCTACAGGATGCTGAGACAGTTCTTCAGGAAGCTGAGAATTCTCTAGGAAAAGGAGCACAGGCAGTGGGAAGAAGTAGAGAGAAAAACATGGTTTCATGACCAAAAAGAGGACATCACTTCAGAAGCTTGGCATGACAGGGAGGCTACCAGGGCCATCAGAGATGAAGAGATATATTAGTTGCTCAGAGGATGAGCAACACTTTCAGTAAGGGGGTGATGATGAGCCCTAAAAATGGATAATTATATGGGCTCATTCAACCTCCTAATTCAACTTAATCCACCATTCTCATTAGTTTATTGCATGTTTTTGATTATATTTATGCTAATAGAGTGAATTGGGTTAGTCATTATGCCAACAAGTCTAATGTGTGCTTTGTGTAGTCTTTTCGGTCAATATGGAGACAAAATCAAAGGTCTAAATGAGCACTTGGTAGCCAAATTCGTGGAGAAGATTTTTAGGAAGGTGTCCCCTTCATTTATGGGCCCTTACCTTGAATTCTCCACCATCAGCTTGGAGTTCAAGGGCCACCAAATGAATTATCACAAGGGCAGCCAAGCAAGTCAAGTAGGATTGCCGTTAACTGCAAGTTTTGGGCAGCCGAGTCCCTAAAGTTTAGGAGGACTGTTGGGGTCCTCAATTTGTATAAATA
>APFE030917972.1:31400-52457 GCA_000404065.3 Pinus taeda
AATTGTTCATTTATGTAATGTAAAGGAGGTTGCCCCCTCGAAGAGGCTGAATTCTAAGGCGTTGATCTATATTTTCTATCTTTTCTTGAGCTGGTTTCATAACACATTTCAACACATTTCCAAGCTTTTTCTTGTAGACAGTTTTTGATGTAACTATTATTTCTTTTGATCAATAAAGATGAATCCAGCTTTGCACCAGATCTAATCTCTCTTAGGAGGCTATAGCTCTTGGGGTTGGGCCCATCTCAAGTGCCCAGTACCTCCTTTGTTTACTTTCATGTGTCTTTGTTGCATTCTTAGAATAAAATCTGTTATTTAGATTTAAATCTTGGTTTGTTATTTAGGTTTCTTTTTATGGTTAAAGTAGCTTTTCATGTTCAGATTCAGTTGATAGATTAGTAACAGGGAATATCTCTAGGAAAATGCCATCAAGCACTTCTGATATCACCTCTCCCTTAGTGGGATCGTGAGCTGGGACAAAGGTGACATTGCTGCCAACCAAAACGTTGTTTTTCTTTGTCATGCAATTCTTAGTGTTGGAATCCTCATTTGCAGATGCTGATATTAGTAGTGTTTAAATGCTTCAGTTGATGATTGCTTAGTTTCATAATTTATTTCACACATTTCATTTCGAATAAACTGTTGTTCATTTCCTTTTGCTGTTACTTAGGTCAGAATAGAGTAAAGTAACTAGGTCATAGGTTTTATAAGTGTTTGTTTGTTCAGTTTGAAAAACCACTTGCAGAGTACCTGTTATCCTCCTTACATACCCATACTCCATCCAATCTACCTGCTTCACCCTTCACTTAGAACCCTTAACACCTTGCATTTGCCTCATTCGCTTAACTTTGCCATGATTCTCATCTTCTTGTGCAACATTGTTTCATCCCTCCTTGAACAAATCTAACCATCTGCGCCACTCCTCAACTCCATCCTCCAAGTCTTGAACTCCCCTACACCTATATTTCACCTCCATACTCGTTCCTCCACCTTTTTCCCTCCATACATTCTCCAAAATCCTCTTTTCGGAACATCTTGTAGAAAAATATAGAACATCCTGTAGAAATTTCAGAACATCCTGTAGAACCCCTGCAGACTTCCTGTAGAAGCTCACGAAAGAGATTTCTTGAGATCCGATCACTGTGAAACTCTCAGGAAGGGTGCTAGGGACCCCTTAGGACCTCTTCTAACCTTCCCAACCTCCTGCAAGCATTTTCTCTCACCGATCCACCTCTGCACAGTAAAAAACAGTGAAAGCACATGCATGGTAAATCTGACAACTTAATAAAAAATACAAAAAGATGTTTTCTTCAGATGGAAGTAGTTTAGACACATGTATTTTACCTTCCTAGAAGTAATGGTATCTCTTTCAGTAGCTTGCATCCTCTTTTTTGCATCAGTAGGGCTAACTGGTAAAATTAGGGTTTGCTAAGGTTTGCATTTCCTTTCTGCTTTTCGCTTCTTTCTGCAAGCAGATTAGCCTCCTTTGAGTTAGCTTTCATCCATCAATTAAAAAGCTTCTTCTAAGAGCTCATATAAGTTGGCTTAAGCTCCTAGCGGACTTGTGCCAACTGACCAAGTGACAACTGCGGCAAGAGCTAGTACTTGTGCATACAACATCGTCGCTTCCAAGTTTGTTACAAACTATCGGGTTGATAAAATTAAAGAATGGAATCCTGGGAGTTGCAACATTATTGCTGCAATACTAGGGCCCACCAACATGCCATGAATGGGTTAGCAGATGGGATATGGGAAAAGACTTGGATGTCCATGTGGGCACCATGTGGGGACTGCATTGGTCCCATGTGGCACTATGTTATTGGCCAATGTTTAATCGACCATATCTTTTGATCCAGGAGTTAGATTGAGGAAAAAATTATATTCTTAGAAATATATTAATGAAATGAACACAATGATGTTATCCATTTTAAGTTTTGAGGAAGTTGAAAAAATTTAGACCCCATTTCCATGATTGGACTTTGGAGGTCAGGATAGTGTAGTAACTACCTCCTTCTACCCTTAGTGGGGGCTAGGGATGTTAGGGGGTAAGTTACAATTTTCTTCATCCATAGGAAATACGTACAAAATGATGTTGTTGTAATATATTTTTATTCTAATTTAGACAAGGATACTAAATAATGCTTCTTTCTCAACGAGGATACTAAACATTCTCCCAAGTAGAAGGATGATCCACTTATACTTCTTCCATCATCTATACTTCCTGCTCAATATGCATTTATCTAAGCTAAAAGTGTTAATTCCTTTCATTTCATATACCACCTCCCAAAGTTTGTTTCTCCTTTTTGATATCTGAAGATCCTTGTCATTGTTAGAACATGTTTCATTTTTTTCTTTCTTTAAATATTACAACCTATCCAACTACTTGCATTACATTTGGCCTTGAAGATGTCACATAGAGTGGGATACCAATCATTGATCTATAGAGTCTTTGGTCCATTTCCTTGGATTCATATTCTTTGCTCAACTTGCATCTGATGACCATAAGAGTGCTCATAGGTTTGTAGTCTTCCATTTTGAACTTTCAACATCTCTTTGATGTACCTTGATTGAGTGATGAAAATGGATCCATATAGATTTGATATATGGAGTCCGAAAAATACAATTGACTCCCTAAGCAAAGAAATTTCAAATTCATTATGCATATCTCTTGCAAAGTTCTCACTTAATCTGTCATCATCACTTCCAAAGATGATGTCATCAACTTATAATTCAATGATGATCATACTGTCTTGATTTGTCTTTATGTAGAGATTATTACTACATTTCCCTTTCTAAATTTTTGTTGCTACAAATACCTATCCAATAATGAGTACCAAGCTCTACGGGCTTTCTTAAGTCCATATGGGCTTTCTTCATTCTAAAATCGTTGTCTTCATCTTTTGATAATAGAAATCCTTCTGGTTGTTCTATGTAGACTTCTTCTTCTAGCTCCAAATTAAGAAAAGTTGATTTTACATCCATGTGATACACTTTGATTCTTTTGGAGCATGCATAGGCCAAATGCATTCATATTTCTTCCATTATAGTTACTAGAGAAAATTTTTCTTCAAATTTTATCCCTTCAACTTGGGCATATCATTCGCACGCTAGCCTTGATTTTTTTCTAGTCACCTTTCCATATTCATTTTGTTTATTTCTAAAGAACCATTTTGTAACAATAACATTTTCTTTTGTGTCTTTGAACAAGTTCCCATGTCTCATCCTTCTCAATTTGATTGAGTTCTTGTTCCATGGCCTTAATCCAATGTTCATCATTTCTATATTCCTAAAAGTTTCTTGGTTAAATTGTGGAAAATATTGATATATTCCCTTGCTTTGATGTTTGTTCTTATTTTCTTCTTCTGGTTTCTACTCCTGCACTCTTCTCCCTAAGGATTTCTTCGAGTGGATGGTTCTTCTTATACTAGCAGTTAGGTGTCCATGAAGGTTGTAACCACCCATCCCACATTTACCCACTTTTACAAGATCCCTAGGGCAAACATGAGATGAGTTCTACTATGGCATGAACTGACCTCCAAGTTCTAGTGATGGAAGTGGGGCCTACAAACTGAAAACTTCTTGACATCCTTGAGGGACTACAAATCATGCAGGAGATAGATAACTATCCTAGGCAATCAATCCCTGAGTTGGAACCCATTTTCATTGACTTAACTCCATAACAACACCCTTGAAACTTCCTAAATGCAGCTTCGAGGCTATAACTGCACTCATAAGCCTACTTCCATGCGATTATGAGCCGAAAAATCTAGTTATGTGCGAGGGATTCTAATATCTGAGCCACTTTTCCATGCTAGCCTCCAGACCACTACTTAGAACTACCTGTAAATTTCAAGAAACATAAACATGATGCTAACAATGCTAACCATTCAAAACTTGACCTAGGCATAGTTAATCCATTATAGACATTTTTTCAAACATATGATAAACATGAAAGCTATAGGTCATGAATGGATATCTGATCATAAACTTTTGAATTTCATTTGAGAATAACCAAGAAGGCTCCAGCCCTCTCTAACTAGCTGCAATAACAATTTTTAGTCCATGCATTCGTCAACCATCAAGTAACTTACCAAATCAAGAACAAGAGCCATAATTAGAGCACATCATATAACCAGGAATATAACCAACATATAACCAAAATAAAGGTCATACAAAATCAACCATAATATACATATGATAACTAGTACAAGTGCTCATAGATCACAATAGAAATATAGCTCATATTAACATATGAAAATTCCAACTAAGTCAAGGACTTCCATGTACCACTTGACCATACATTGGGCTAACCCAAATCTCTCTTTCAGCCAATCACCCATGTGCCATATTCCAAGCATGAATGTGGGATCATAAGGGTTAAACCAAAACAAAACCAAAATTATATTCCAAACCACCTCAACCCTCAACTACCGTGATCTCACCTATATGATTCATAAATCACTAATATCAACCAGATTGGTCGCTACCAAAGCTATCTAGGGCTCTAGTAACTAGTAACTCTACCCATTGCTAAATCAAGGCTTTAGAGCATTTGTTCCAACCTGTGGCACCAGGGACTAGTAACTCAACCCACAAGGCTCTAGAGCAATTTTCCTAACCTGTAGGCTCTAGGAACTAGTATCTCAACCCAAGTTGTTCTAGGTCTCTAGATCATTTACTCCAATCCACAACCATAGGGAACCCGAGAACCAATTATAAAAATAAGTGGGAAACCCAAAACACCATGTCTCCCTAGGAAATGACAAGGCAAGTTTGAAACCATTTTCAATCCAGGAAAATATCCACGCCAATGACAACACATAACCAAGGGATCACATGCACATACCATGCATCCAAATATCAACATGGAGATCACACCTACAACCTGTTACATGCAAATTAAGCTCATTGTAGTTGTTGATCTGACTTCCTCCTTGGTCTTCCTTGCTTTTTTGTGCTTGCTTTCTCCAATCCAAGTGAATGCTAGAATGATCCAAGCATGCTCCAAGAATGCTCTAAGCATGAATGAGAGAATGAAAGGAAAGCTCAAATCAAAATTGTCAAAACATTTTCAATTGATTCTCTAATATCTTTCTATTATTGATCTCTCTTTTTTCTTCATTTCCCTTCATTTTTCCTCTAATTTCCCTTGCATGCAAATTTGTGTCTCTTCACCTTCCTTTTCTCCTATTTTCCTTTATTTTCATAATTAAAAGCCAATTATTGCCTCTTTTCCTTTGCCAATTTCCATAGCCATAAATAAACCACAAGTGATGCCCACTATAATATTTTCCCAACAATTAGCTTGGAATACATGTCCCATGGCCTTGGTCCTATTTTATTTACATGGAAAATCAACTAGGGGCTGTTACAAAGGTTCTGAAAATATTTTGATTATTTGCTTCTTCTTGTTCTGCCTTTGGATGCTTCTCTTCTTGGTGTTCCTCTTCTTCTTTTTCTTCCTCTTTCTTTGGTTCTTCCTCTTCATATTCTTCAAATATGTGTGGATTTTTCTTTCCTTCTTGGTCTTCAACAAGTTTATTTCATCAATTTTTACATTAATGCTTTCTAGTATCTTGTGGAGTCTAAGATTGTAGCACTTGTAAGCTTTGATTTTACATGAGCACCCAACAAAATTCCTTGATCTATCTGAGAATCAAACTTTCATACCTTTTGTTCATCCCTCTTTATGTAACATTTGCTTTCAAATATTATAAAATGATTGCCATTAGTTGGTATTCCCTTCCACAATTCATAGGGAGATTTTTCATCGTTTCTTTTGAGAAATCCTCTACTCAAAATGTGAACAATTGTATAATCTGCTTGTACCAAAAATATATTACTTAGCTTGGATTCGTGCAACAATGTTTTAGCCATATCTTCCACATTTCTATTCTTCCTTTGAACCAATCCATTTTGTTGAGGAGTTATAGCTGTTGAAAAATGTTTTCTTATTCCATGTTCCTCACAGTAGTCATTGAATTCATTTAAAGTAAATTCTCCTCCATTATCTGATCTCAAGCATTTTATTTTGAAATCAGTTTCATTTTCAACAATTTCCATAAATATTTTGAAATTTTCAAAAGCTTCAGACTTCTTTTCAAGAAAACAAACCTAGGTCATCCTTGTGTTAGACTAAAAGTTTCATTTAGAGGGGGGTGGGTGAATCATTGTAATGGAAATTTTATCATCTCAAAGCCATTTCATCAATAAATGAATATATAGAAATGCATTAGTAAATGAAATGCATCATAATAATGAATACAATTATGCATCAAGTAATAATCATCACATCAACACATGAGAACATCCACTTTTATGTGGAAACCATTGTGGGAGAAAACCACAAATTCTTTTTGTCTTCTTCAATTTGATCACATAGATTTGTAGGCATCAACCAGCTGAAGGCACCTATTCCCAAAAGTAAACTTGTGGGAACTAGCCTGTGGATGCATTAACCCCCAAAAAGTGCAAGCACTAACTAAATTTCAATAGGATACAACTTGATTGAGGCACTAAACTTGAAAATGTGAAAGCAATGAATTGTAGTAGGCTTCAACCTGATTAAGGCTCCAACCTCAGAAATGTGCAAGCATCAAATTGTAGTAGTCTTCAGCCTAATTGAGGCTCCATCCTCGGTGGAGGCACCCACCTCCTTCCTTAACCTGTTGTGGACCACTTTTCATAATATTTCAAATTGGATCCACAAGAAACATAATTATTCAGAAACTGATCATCCCACTATTGTTACAACACTGTTCATCAAGTTGCCATAACCTATTCATTAAGCTGTACTGTTTTCATAACTTGTTCATTAGTTTTTCATCAACCTGTTAATCACAACAACCTATTCATCAATTTGGTAGCATAACACCTTTCTCGGATCCCATTTCCATCATACATTATGTTATCAATCCTTAATCCTAATCATAAGCCCCAAAAAGAAAAATATAACTTTACAACATAAAAAATGCATCTTCATTACTCTTCATAACCCCTAATTGAGGCTCCAACCTTGGTGGAGGCACCCACCTCGTTCTTTAACCTGTTTTGGACCACTTTTCACAATATTTCAGACTAGATCCACAAACAACATAATCATTCCTAAACTAATCATACCACTATTGTTACAACCCTATTCTTTAAGTTGTCATAATCTATTCATTAAGTTGTAATGTTGCCATATCTTGTTCATTAGTTTTCCATCAACTTTCTCATCACAACAACCTATTCATCAATCTGACACCATAACACCTTTCACGGATGTCTTTTTGCTCATACATACAACACTTGCTACTCAACCTTGAAACCTAACCATAAGCCCCAAAAAAGAAAAATATATCTTTCCAACATCAAAAAGTGATCTTCATTACTCTTCATAACCCTGGAAATATCACAACAAAATTCTAATCATTTCCCCTTTTCCAAAATTAAACTAGGCTTCAAAATCATTCCAAAAACCATGGAAAATTTTAGGGGCTAATATTTGGAGGTGGGGTAATTTTCCATGATTTTTCCAAAAAAAATATTTGCCAATTTCCATTTTCTCTAAAATTGTTTCACCCAAATTTTACAATATAAAATTATTTTACCTTAAAATTTGCCAACATTATATAGAGAATATATATAAAATCATTATAAATTTGAATAATTTGACAAATATATCAATGAAAATTTTATAGTTTGCGTATTACGAACTAGTGAGATTCTTCAATACTTTTAAAATTCAAGGTAATTTTCCATGCTTAAAATTTTCCCTACCAAAAACCATATAAAACCATATGAAAAATTAATCATTTGATAGAGTAGCAATTTTCAGGTGCATTATACCGAATGACCCTTTAAGATTTCTAAAAAACACTTTAACATTATACAAATCAACCATTTCTAGCGCACCAATATATTTATTTAAAAAATAAATAAGGTGAGTTGTTTTGGGATCGAACTTATGACCTCCTGAATACAAACCAGAACCATATGTTGTGTCATATAAACACGTTGTGTCATATTGTGGCTTGCAACTACTTTTATTTTCAACCAATATGCTTGTGCCACAAAATGAATTCCTCTACAAACTTGAACCATATACCTTGTAAACCACAAAGCCAACAAACCAACATAAACCACACAACCAACAAACCAATGCAAACAAAAAAGACATAAAGTCGACTAACCAAACAAGTTATATTGCTAGTGAATCAACACAACCACAGAGCCAACAAACCAATGCAAACCACACAAACCACAGATTCAAGGGACCAACACAAACAATAATGCCACAAATCAAGTGAACACCACAAGTTAAGTTGCCAATGAGCCAACAAAACTACAAATCCATAAATCCAGTGGACCAAACAAGTTACTAAAACCACAAATCCATAGAGGTAGTGAGCCATGCAAACAAAAAATCCACATAGATGGTGAAAAACGCAAACCACGGAGTCAACAGATCAAAAAAAACCTCAAAACCAATAAACAAAAGAGTTATGTCACCAATGAATGAGCCTTCACAAAACCACAAATCTAGTAAACCAACTTGTTTTGTAAGAATTCAAATCCAATTTCTCTATACATGCCATGGTGAGGTTATTCATATATATGATCAAACCACCAGTTGAAACTTAGGGCTAATCATGTAATCACTCCATGTGATTATGACTTGATTTTTATGAATATACCCTTGGTCACTTGGGGATGACCCTCTGTCCATATGACCTGCCCTTAGGAGGTCATTGGTCAAAAGTATGGAGACATCAACATGACATCCTCAAAACACATGATGCCTAGTGGGAGGTGCCGCATGTCACCTAAAAACAACCTGATTGGTCACTCAAACTTCCATATGTACTTGCCATGTGACAATGATCTATATTGCCATGTCACCTTGCTAATGTCATCATGTTGATGTGTCAAGATATAATTGGGTCATTGTTGATGTCATCACCAAGATAACGTGTCATGCCAATGTGGTGGTGAGCCTATCATTAACTAGTGCTCAAGTTCACGCTTTCACCACCGTAGATCTTCCTCCTTTCATTCATCGCATTGGAATTTTCCAAAATATGTGTGATGTTTAAAATGTTAAATAATGTGCAAGCCCATGTACCATATTCCATATATTCCATAATGAGATCGTAGATATGATCTGAAGTTGCTCGAGATTTAACAAATATGGTGTTTTCATAATAAATTTGGTGTTTTTACCCTCAATGTAGCTGTCAACTTCAAATTGACATATCTTTGTTGGAAATAATTCTGGGGGGGGGGGTGAATAAGTATTATCAAATAAATAGTTTTTTCATTTCACACTGAGATTTATATATGCTACTTCAATGAAGGTAACTCGCGTGTACACGCAACTGTGTTTAATGCAACCAACGTATATCCATCAAACTTATGATTCAGTTAATTCATCATATGTTGATCTTTAGTCAATGCATCAATACTTCATTAACCATATAAACAATAACCATGTGCAGTAATAACAGAATAAATCATCACATATAAGCAACACACATGAACACCAAGAGTTAAGGTGGAAACCCAATGCGGGACAAAAACCACCTGCTGCTGTCTTCTTTTACTATAAGAAAACTTTGTTTACAATCTTGTACTCGTGTCAACTCATACTTGTATGCAGGAACCCACCTGCAGAAGGCTATAACCTTCTCTCATTTTCCAACTGCTATTGGAAGGGAGCTACAACCCCCCATCTCTTGTACTAGTTGATATATTTATTACTATGTAGGCACTGACCTATAGAAGGTTCCAACCTTCACTCATTTTCTAGCTGCTACTAGAAGGGAGATCCACCCCCCTGGCTATTGTACTAGCCGATCCATTTACTAGTACGTAGATGCCAGCCTACAAAAGGCTCCAACCTTCACTCATTTTCCAGCTACTACTGGAAGGAAGCTCCAACCCCTTAGCTCTTGTACTAGCTGATATATTTACCAGCATGTAGGCGCTGACCTACAAAAGGCTACAAACTTCTCTCTTTCTCTAGGGACCACGTTTCATAAAGTTTCAGACTGGATACTCCTAGAAAACATCACCACAATCTAAAGGCCACATTTCTTCATATTTTCGTACTGGACCCATCAACAACATTGAAGCTCAAAATCAATCACAACTGCAATACAACCATCAAATACATATATATCAACCAATCACTGAAACTCAATCATCAATCTCTGAATCAACCACAATTGAATCAATCAATCACTAACAACCCATCATCACTAAAGTAGATCACAATCAATCAATCTGAACTTTCAAAACACTATCACCAGAACACAGTCACTAGAACACAAAGCAGAACCCAAAACTTTGCAACAACAACCAGATCCAATTGTAACTTCAAATATCATATTTCATAATGTATACACTACTTGGATGTGACTGACTAGCATGTATACAAACTTTTACTAAAGCGAACTAGCGTATAGATCTACAAATACTCTCTTAAGAACTTCTCAGACATTCTAGATTTCAGTCATACCTAGATCATAACATTTACATAATAAAACATGCAATATTATTTAGATCTAGAATATCCATGATCAAACCACAATGATAATTCATTTCAGGCCTTAAGATCTCGATCTATCATCCATCATCAACCACATAGGTGCATCCTTAGTTCAGATCAAGCAAAGCATCAGAAACCCATAGCTTGCATATTTGATCTAACACTTCATAAGATATTCAATACTTGCACACTCTGGCATAATGATATTTTCCTCCTTATATAGTTAGATCATTTGTTAATACCTCAGACCAAATCCACCTAGGACCAATACCTTTGACCAAATACCTAGGGTCAATATCTCAGACCAAATACCTTGGACCAAAATACCTTGGACCAATTTCCTCGAACCAAAACCTTCGTTTTCCAACATGTACGCTCTTTTCCTCCTATGGGAGTGCGTGTATATGTATACACTCCTTTTGTTCTGTTAACCTGCGTGTATATGCTGCTTGGAAAAAGTGAACCAGCGTATACTTCTTAAACCACTCTCTTTCTTCAATCTCTAGAGTCTGATTTGTAAGTTAACCTGTTGCATTGTGAACTGTCATTTGAGTGAGTTTCCATCAAGGACAACACCTGTATCATAATGCCAACAATCTCCCCCTTTGGACTTGATGGAAACAACAACACCAAGACACTCTCCCCCTTTGACATGAAGGGCAAAGGGCAGACCAAGATATTCTCCCTCTTTGATATTCATTATGATGTCCATGCTCCCACTGAGTACATGCTGAATTCTCTGATTAAGCTCCCCCTTTGTACATGCTGAGATGCACTAAACTGTCCATGCTCCTCCTGAGCACATGTAGAGTCTACAAAAAATATTTTCAAAAGAATAACATGACTCTATAACTCAACTAAGTGAGTATGACCTTCTTATCACCAATGACTCATACATACATCAATCTTTTGACCAAGTGGGGATACACCAATTTTGACTCATCCACCCAACCAAGTGGGGATATACCAAATGTTTATACATGACTGCAATAGAAATTATTACATCATCCTTCCCATGCATAGTGGGGTTACAAATTAGGTCTTTTCATTACCTTTACATCAAATTATGTACATGACATTTATAACAAGGACCAATAATCTAAACAAGACCATGATAGTCATCAACAACTATCATACATCATGTTGGCCCTCAGTTTTGGTCCATTGTTGCTTAAGGAAACTTACTTAATCCTTATATTTTCCATCCATTTTCTATCACATCCATCTCATTTTGATGTATTTTATGCATATTCAGGTATTTAATTTTAATTTTTCAATTTCTAGAAGTTTTTATGAAAATTGAATTTCAAGTGCAATTTTGGACAAAATCAGAAATTCTCGTAATAGCTGTGTGGATGACATATTTGCGGCACTTGGGCTCGATCTGGATACATGAATAGAAGGCTTGGGAACTAGGACTGAACTAATTCCAATTGTTTCGGTCAAAACAAGCTTTATTAGGCCCGATCAAGGCTAGTCAAACATGAAATCCCTAGGAAATGGGGTAGTTTTAGGATTTCATGGGATTGTCCATATTTCTAGTGATAGATTGGATGGATTCGACTTAGATAGATGGATATGAATAGATATATTTGTTAGAGAGACTTTAGATCAGTTTGTTTCATGATCTTCTATTTAAACCAAGACTTTGAAGGCTTATGATATGTAATTTTTATATAACTTTATGCTGAGACATTTGAATATTGGAGATTAATTAGAAGAATTTGTTCTACTTTCATTTTTCTGTTCATTAGTGTGGACGAGTGCTTGAAGTTTCAGCATTTGATAGTAGCCTCAAGTGTGAAAGGCAATGGTGGAGGGCCCCCACTCCAAGCTAAGTACACTTCATTGTTAAACTAGCTTAATTTTCATGAACTAGTTGCTTTAGATTTGTTTACTTGTTTTGTTTCAGATTTTCTTATTTGAATAATGTGTGATGATTGTTGAATGGATATTGGTTTAATTCTAATTTACACATGAAGGTACACACAGGAATTTAAGTTAAATTCCCCTTCTATTTGATCTTGAACTAAAACTGAATTTCATTCTCCTTTTCTTATTTGAAGTTATTAATGCATTTCTGGTTTGAAGCAATGGTGATTATGATAGAGTAGAATTGTGAAGAAGGACAATCTGGTCCTCCTTAGTTAGGAGCCTCTTCTTTTACATTTTTTGCATCATAAACCATTGTTAATTAGTGCTTTTAGATTTCTCTTTATGAAAGTAGTATTGTAGGGAAGGACAACCTAGTTCTCCTAAGTTAGGAGCCTCATCCCTCACATATTACATAAGTGAATTAGAAATTGTTAAAATAGGTTTATATTTATAATATGTACTTCCTTAACTCTTCAAATTTTATCTTCTAAGCTTGGCTACATCTGATATCCATACACTGAGAACTTGCCTCCAAGTTTTACAAACCTGGATTGATAATGAATACTTTTGTTAATTTGTGTTAATAAATTACGCCAACACATCATATATGAACTACACCATCAACATCTTCCAGTAGCATCAATATCAACAACCTGTATATGTCCATCATCAAAAGAGTCACCTAAATCAAAACAACTATGTGGATCAAGCAACATAAGCATCTTCATGTACCAATATCTTTTAAGATAATGCCAACAATGCATTATTAGAAGCATATGCTCCCCATGAACCTGTGCCAACTATTCATTGTCAGATTTGATCATCACAAATATAAGTAAGAATCATCAAGCATCATCATCAATCAGATATACATCAAATTTTTAATAGCTTATGAGCACCAACACATTTCCACATATCATCAGGAGATTGTAACCATCATCAAACAGAGCAGATAATTGACTGAACCATATCAGACCCCTTTTCCTGAGTCTTTCCCACTACTTTTTCCTCAAACCAACATATATGCGACTGTGCAGCTTTAGAATCGCGTATATACACGACTTGTCTTCATGAAACATGTGTATGAGATTTATAACATTGAAGTTGAACACTTTTAGCTTCCCCTGAGTCCGTTATGTTTGTAAACTGTGCTATGCCACATCTTTTTTATTATACTTCCTTCTTCTTCCATATCTTCTAGTGTGATGATGTTTTCTCCTTTTGGTATGATGCCTAAAATTTTCTCCTGCATTCCTTTGCTATATGTCCGAACTTGTTACATGCATAACATCTTACATGTTTCATATTATTTCTATAGCAGTTAATGGCTTTGTGGCCAAACATATTGCAAGAAAAACAATATCCCTTAAAATACCTGGAAGCTGATCATCTTTCTGTGTGATGGTCTTGAACCATTCTATTTCTGTGTCTCGCTATAACATGTTCAAAATTATGACATATAAAACATTCAACATTATCCATTCGAAGAAATAACTGACTATCACTTCCATAGTTAGGAGTAAAAGATTTTCTTTGAAGAATTTCTTTCCTTGGTTGTTGGTGGGGTTGACCTCTCATCTCCTTGTTGAGCATTTTAGATTTTTCATTAGAGTTCCTTGCCTCATATTGTGGGCTAGATACACCTTCAACAGATTCATGAAAACCAAGACTAGTCTTGATGCTAGGAGACCTTTGACTACTAAGAATATTATCCAAAATCTTAGTACTGTCTTGAAATCGTAACAATTTATCCTTTTCTTCTAATTTACCTTTTAAGATATTTACCTCAACCTGATATTTCTTTTCCTTTTCCATATATTTATTCTTCAAGATTTCTTTAGCCTTTCTTCCTTTTTCCATTTGTTGCCTTAATTTGAGAATCTCATTTTCTTGTTCTTCATCTGCTTGAGCTAGTTCTTCATTCTGCTTATTTTCAAGATCTTCTTTTAGAGATAAGATCTTAGCTTCAAGAATTTCATAGTAACTAGATCTATCTTTAAGTCTCTTGATTGTTGTACTCTTTTAATTTACTTCATTTCTTAATGATGTCACTTCATCCTGCAACTTTTGACATTGATATTCCTTTTCCTTGTAATGCTTCCTTACTTTGTTTCCTTCCTCCAGCTGAGCTTTTAATCTGGTAACTTCCTCTTTAAAGGCACACTCCCTTTTGTTAAATAGTTCTTGTTGATCTTTGATTTTATCTGCGAGTCTTTTAACTTCTGCCTCTAAGTTTCTTTCACGATTACTTGCAATATCTTCAATATTGCATGAACAAAGAAAAGTACCACTAGAAGACCAATTTTTTTTACCTGATACTTCATTTGCTTGTTCATCTTCAATTTGAGGTGATTCTGAATCTGAATACTTGCTTCCACCTAACGGCCAATTGTCTTTCCTACTGTCACTGTTCCTTTAAGATGTCTTATTTTTCTAAGGCGCTTTCTTCTTTAGATTCTTTCCCATTGTTTCTATGGATCTCCTTCAAGTGATCAAGCTTTTGCCAAAGGACTTGCTCCAATACCAATTGTTGGAAATAATACTGAGAGGGGGGGTGAACTAGTATTATCAAATAAATAACTTTTCATTTCATACTCAGATTTATATATGCTACTTCAATGAAGGTAAATCGCATGTACACACAAATGTCTTTAAAGTAACCAACGTATATCCATCAAACTTATGATTCAGTTAATTCATCATATGTTGATCTTTAATCAGTGCATCAGTACTTCATTAACCTTATAAATAGTAACCATGTGCAGTAATACAGAACAAATCATCACACATAAGAAACACACATGAACACCAAGAGTTAAGGTGGAAACCCAATGCGGGACAAAAACCACATGTTGTTGTCTTCTTTTAATATAAGAAAATCCTATTTACAATCTTTTACTAGTTCAGCCTCATACCAGTACGCAGGAACCCACCTGCAAAAGGCTACAACCTTCTCTTGCTTTCCAGCTACTACTGGAAGGGAGCTACAACCCCCTAGCTCTTGTACTAGCTGATCAGTTTACTAGTATGTAGGCGTCGACCTATAGGAAGCTCCAAAATTCACTCGTTTTCTAGCTGCTTCTAGAAGGAGGCTCCAACCCCCCTGGCTCTTGTACTAGCCGATCCATTTACTAGTACGTAGGCGCTAGCCTACAGAGGGCTCCAACCTTCACTGGTTTTCCAACTACTACTGGAAGGGAGCTACAACCCATTGGCCCTTGTACTAGCTGATATATTTACCAGTACGTAGGCATCGGCCTATAGAAGACTACAACCTTCTCTCTTCTTCCAGGGACCACGTTTCATAAATTTTCAGACTAGATACTCCTAGAACACAATGCCACAATCTAAAGGCCATGTTTCATCATATTTTCATACTGGACCCATCAACAACATTGAAGCTCAAAATCAATCACAACTGCAATACAACCATAAAATACATATGTATCAACCAATCACTGAAACTCAATCATCAATCCCTGAATCAACCACAATTGAATCAATCAATCACTGATAAACCATCATCACTGAAGCATATCACAATCAATCAATTTGAACTTTCAGAACACTATCACCAAAACAAAAAGTAGAACCCATAACTCTGCAACAACAACTAGATACAACTGCAACTTCAAATATCATATTTCATAATGTATACACTACTTGGATGTGACTAACCAGTGTGTATACACACTTTTACTAAAGCGAACCGGCGTATAGATCTGCAAATACTATCTTAAAAACTTCTCAGACATTCCAGACTTCAGTCATACCTAGATAATAAAATTTATAGAATAAAACATGCGTTAGCATTCAGATCTAGACTATCCATGATCAAACCACATAATGATAAATCATTTCAGGCCTTCAGACCTTGATCCATTATCCATCATCAACCACATAGGTGCATCCTTAGTTCAGATCAACCAAAGCATCAGAAACCCATAGCCTCCATATTTGATCTTAAACTTTATAAGATATTCAATACTTGCACACACTGGCCTAATGATCTTTTCCTCCTTATATAGTTAAATCCTTTGTCAATACCTCAGACGAAAACCACTTAGGACCAATACCTTGGACCAAATACCTAGGGTCAATACCTCGGACTAAATACCTCAGACCAATACCTTGGATGAAAATACCTTGGACCAAATACCTCAGACCATAACCTTGGTTTTCCAACATGTACGTGCTTTTCCTTCCATGGTAGTGCGTGTATACGTATACACTCCTTTTTCTCTGTTAACTCGCGTGTATATGCTGCTTGGAAAAAATGAACCAACGTATACTTCTTAAACCACTCTCTTTCTTCAATCTCTGGAGTCTGATCTGTAAGTTAACCTGTTGCATTGTGAACTGTCATCTGAGTAAGTTGCCATCAAGGACAACACCTGTATCATAATGCCAACAATCTTCTCATTTGAGAGGAGTTTGACCAAGTGTGATATACTGTTGGAAAGTTATCGTAGATGAATATCCAACCATACCATCTATATATTCATTTTGGCATCATAATTGTAAAATATATCAATAAACATCATGCCACTTTAACATCATTTAAGGAGAGTGTCAAGATATCAAACTATCATACTACTTCCTTTGATTCATTAATGACACTACTGCTTCCTTAGACTTCCCTTTGACATGAATGACACTGGATGTCATCAATGACAACAATATGTCCAACACCTTGTGTAGTCATCAACAAACAACATGAAGTATTTTTTTCCATATAGTACTTATTGGCCCACATAAATCAGTATGTACGAGTTCCAATGGTTTTTTCATGGAATGTTCCTTATTTTTGAACTCAACTCTTGTTTATTTTCCATGTTGACAATACTTGCACATAATATTTGTAGGAGTTTTAGGCATATCCCTTACAACTTCCTTCTTGCTGATATTGACAAGATCTTCAAAGTGTATATGCCCCAATCTTCTATGCCAAAGCCAACTTTCATCTTCCTTTCCTAGGAAGCATCTTTCCTTTCCAATATCATTTAGTATGTATATGTTGTTTGGAGTTCTTATTATTGTTGCAACCAATTTATGTGAACCTTATTTCCTTATTTCACATTCTTTTGAATTGAATATAAGTGCTTGTCTGTTATCACACATTTGGTTAACACTTAGAAAATTATGCTTCATATCTTCAATAAGTAAAACATTTTCTACCACCACACCTTTTCTTCCAAGGCTAATTGTTCCTTTCCTTATAATTTTGGCAGAGTTAATATTCCCAAAAGTGATAGATCCTTTTTTTTTCTTTCTTCAATGAGACAAATATGTTTTTGTCTCTAGTCATATGATTTGATCATCCACTATCAATATATGATTAACTTCTTTTGTTGTGGGCTTGTAGAGCAAGTCCACATTCCTCAACCTTCAAATCTTCCTACTTATTTTTCCAAGTTCTCGGTTATTCCCCCATATGATGGACAAGAACCTACCTGGTTTCCCTTGAAGGAACTGTCAAATTGTTTCTATAGTTTATGGCTATATTTCCAAATTTTTTACATTTATAACATTGAGTTTCATAACTAAGAACGCCGAATTTTTTATAATTTCTATTGAAAACCTCACAAGGTTTTTTACCATAACTGCCTTCATAATATTTATTGGGGTTTTCGTAGCTATTTCTTGCATTTTCACCCCTTTCTTAGGCTCTACATTGTATAGCCTTATACCCAAAATTATTGCAAGAATAACACAATCCAAGAAAAATATTTTAGTACCTGAGTGTAGGTGGTATTCTTGATAATGTTTCCATTCTAAAGCCATGATCTTCTTCTTGAATCTTCTTCATTGCTGGTTGTTCTATTTACTCTTTTAGTGGCTTGTATTATTCCTTCTTGAAAGGACCCTTGAATGCATTAACGTAGATTCCTTTCTTTGCTTCATTCCCTGTCATCATAGAGCTTGAACCATTATCAATATTATTATTTTTTATCCTAGTCTAGATCTGTCATTGAATTGTTTTTTATTGCTAATAATTTCATCTAGTATTTTGGTATTATTGTGAAAGTTTTGTTGGATATCCTTCTCCTGTAATTCCTTCCTCAAGGAGACTATCCCAAATTATATAATATTAATTATTCTCTCCTTATATTCCAACTATCTCTTGAGTGTTTCTTCAATCACTATAGCTTCTTCTAATTGTACTTTCATATTTATGATAGTTTGCTTGGTCTCTTAAGAGTTCCTACTGGGATTTTGTAAACATTATTTTAGTTTCTTTACCTCTTCTTTGAGTATGATATTTTTCTTCCTTGTTCTTCTAAGATGACTTAAGGGACTAATCAATTCTACCTCAAGATCCATTTCTCCTTCATCTTCTTCATGATTTCCTTTATAGTTTTTAGGAGTTTCATTATGAGTATCTCATACCATGAAGAACACTATCGAAATCATGGTCACTATAGTCTTCATCAGATGAGCTACAATCTCTTCTTGAATAAATATTTTTTCTTCTTGAAGATTTTTCCCTTATTCGTTCATTTGTTTATTTTCTGATATTGTTTTGTTTCTTATAACTATCTTCTTCATCACTAACGGATCCCTTTATAAAATGAAATTTAGAAGCATAATGACTAATTCTAGCATATTAAAAAAATTTAAAGGGAAGACTACCTTTATATTTTCCAGTTCCTCTTTTCAACTTTCTCACAAAGTTGGCTTCTTCTTCATCATCTAAATCATCACTACAACTAGAGCTTGTTTTTTAATTTATTTGTTCTTCTTTGTCTTCTTGGAGATCGTGAAAGTTTCTTCCCTTTTGGATGAATTTTCACTCCTAAAGAAATTATAAAATAATGGTGGAAATAATAAAATAAGATTCAATTAGATCATTAGATTTTAGAGGGAAAAAAGACAAAACTATTTTTTCAACTCGCATTTTCAACTTATCTCCCTATGGGTTTACTAAAATTTTGAGCGGAAACACTCGTTGGATGCATAATTTGATTCATCATCCAAGGAGTACCCATGTTGCATAATTTTTATGGACCCTGCTACACGAAAAATGAGAAATACATGAAAAGCATGATTGAAATCACATTTTTTCATGTATTTCTCATTTTTCATGTAGTAGAGTCCATCGAAAGAATGCAACATGGGTACTCCTTGGATGAGAAATTAAATTTTGCATCCAATGAGTACTCCCACTTTAAATTTGAGTAAAAAAAATAGGGAGATAAGTTGAAAATATGAGTTGAAAAAATAGTTTTATTATTTTTTAATCTTTATACTTTTGTACTCCAAAAATGGTGAATCATCCCCCATGGTTGACATCATCATCTTGAATTCTATTGGTTCTTATAAAGTTTAATTTGGTTGTACATTTTTCTTAGGAGGCCCATTTTAGACCTCAAAATTCCCCTAATGCTTATTCTGTCCTTATTTCAAATGCATTAAGAATTCCATGTAGCTCATCCACACTCAACATATCTAGATCTTTTCTTTCTTCTAAAGCTAATATTTTATAATTAAATCTCATTGGGAGATATCTTAGTATCTTTTGAAAGATGACTATATCTATGATCTTCTCCATTAGAGAAATTTTGAGGTATAAAATGGGCCTCCTAAGGAATATTATAAAATAATAGTGGAAATAATTAAATAAGATTAGATTACATCATCAAATTTGAAAAAAAAAAAAAAAAAAACTAAACTCGTATTTTCAACTTATCTCCCTATTATTTTACTCAAATTTCAATCGGGATCACTCATTGGTTGAAAATTTTAATTCCTCATCCAAAGAGTACTCATGTTATATACTTTTGATGGACCCTGCTATATGAAATATTAGAAATACATGACAAAGCGGGATTGTAATCATGTTTTTCATGTAGCAGGGTCCATTGAAAGTATGCAACATGGGTACTCCTTGGAGGAAGAATTAAATTCCACATCCAACGAGGGCTCCCACTCGAAATTTGAGTAAAATCGTAGGGAGATAGGTTGAAAAGTAGTTTTCTTTTTTTTAATCAAAAATTTTTAAATCATCCCCTATGGTTGACATCATCATCTTGAATCCTATAGGTTCTTATAAAGTTGATTTTGGTTGTACATTTTTATTTTGAGGCTGATTTTAGACCTCAAAATTTCTATAATGTCTTAGTCCTCTCATAATATTCACGATAAAATTAACCTAGAGAAGGTGAGATACAATGTCTTTATATTCCTTCATGTTTAGGTGTTCAAGATGTCCTCTATAAATTTGAAGCTTGAAGCCTTCGAACTTTTCATCTCCTTCACACACATTCTTGATCTTGTCACGAATTTCCTTTGTTGGTTCAAAATGCATAACCTTGACAAATTTTGATCCTATCAACCCTCCTAGAATGACATGCATAGCCTTTTAATTAATTTCATATAGTCTTCTTCCAGTCGGATCTGTTGGAGTAGAGGCTGGTACCTTTTATTCATTTAGAACAACTTGTCAATCATCAACTCCTTGTGCTTGTAAGAACAAATATCTCATCTTCCAAAAGGCATAATTTATCCATCAGACAATGGTAGACCATGTTTGGTGCATTCTTCTTGCTTTTCCATGCGTCTTACTGAGATCTACCTTCTTGTTGTCAATCTGTTTCTCACGGGAACTTGCTCTAATACCAATTGTTGGAATATTCAACAATACTAAGGGA